>JAULJZ010163478.1:0-14684 GCA_032270985.1 Heliamphora pulchella | reverse complement strand
TTGGTTTTACCCATTTTTTGGACAGCCCTACGTGTTAAAATTTTGATTTTGTCCCTCATATATATTATGCCTTCAACCCGATTCAATGCATAACCGAACTAATTTGCACGTTTCGAACTGGTTCTTTGGTTTTACCCATTTTTTGGACAGCCCTACGTGTTAAAATTTTGATTTTGTCCCTCATATATATTATGCCTTCAACTCTATAGGGTTGCGACGCATCAATCTTGCTTGACGAGGCAGCTACCCCCACTAGCGAGAGGAATGCGGCACCTAATCGGGGTTCTGCAAGAGGTTATGAAGTCATCGATGCCGCCAAGTTGGAGGTGGAGAAAATATGCCCCGGAGTTGTTTCTTGTGCAGACATACTTGCCGTCGCTGCACGCGACGCCTCAGCTGCTGTAAGTAGTTAAATATGCTCGGAAGGTTTTTTTATTTTTTTAATTCGTCTCGATGAAAAAAATCAGTGAATCGAAAAAATTATTGACCAAAATATAAGAAGAAAATCAACCAAAAGACTACATAACCACACAAAATAAAAAACTTGTGGGGGTAATTTGGTTTTTTCATTTTTCTTTTAATTATTTTGATTTTTTGTTTGAAATAATTTACTTATTTTGGGCTCGATTGATAACTAGCTTAAAAGTTTAGTTTTTTGCTTTTTTGTATTTTTAATTAAAAAGTTAAATTTAGTTCAAAGTAAATTGTTTGGTAACTTAACTTTTAAGCTAATTTTTTTTAAATTGGTTATTTAGGTAAAAAGTTTGTTTGTTTTTTTATTCAAATTGAACAATTTTATCCTTCTATATATTTGATATTAATAATTATATGTAGTTGGTAGTAATAATAGTAAATAAGTTATGAATTATGGATATTATTGTATTTTAAAAGTGGTTGGAGTTTAAATAGAATATTCTAAGAGTTAGTGTTTTAAATTTTTGATTTAATTTTTTAATTTTTTAATTTTTTTGCCAAACAAATCATATTGATTAATTGATTTTTGCTGTAAATTAATTGATCAGGTGGGTGGTCCATCATGGAGTGTGAAGCTTGGAAGAAGAGATTCCACCACCGCAAGTTCCTCTCTAGCAGAGACCGATCTTCCAGGGTTTGAGAGTAGCCTTTCACAACTTATTTCCAATTTCGCTTGGAAGGGCCTCAGCGCAAGGGACATGGTTGCCTTGTCAGGTTACCACTAAATCAAAACCTTCACTTTTTTTTTTCTCTTTCCAATAATTTTGTATTTATTATATTTATTTAATCATTTTTATTGGGTCCTTAAAAGCGTTTAGTGAGCAATAATTAATAAGTATTTGGGAATAAAAAAAATTAATATTAGTACATTTTTAAAGATGGGTCACATTAATTTTGATGAATATTAATATATTTTGTACAAATTTTAGTACACTTTTTATATAGTATCGAATGTTTTATGAGTTCCTATGGTATTTTTTTTTCTTTTTTTTTTTATTAGCGGCACACTCATAAGACCCTGTTTGGGATCATGGCTAATTTGTTTATTTTACTTTATTAGTTTTATTTTTAGTGAATTATTATATCTTTCGTTTTATTTTTTTAGTTTTATAATTAATCTCTTCAAAACAAATTCATAAGGAAAAAAATTTGATCAAACATGAAAAAAGTTCTATATAAATATAAAAAATTTAAATTAATTTTACTTATTTTTGTCATTTGTGAAATATTTTCATGGTTTTGTTATTTATTTACCCACCCATTTCTGCACTTTTATCCCAAATAGAACCCACCCAACAGCTCGGGTGGGCAAATTATTTGGTACTTTTGAATATTGTGTAAGCGATAATATGTGATATTTTTAATAAATAAATAATCATAATATATAAAATATGGGTCATATTTTATTTTTTAACCATTCAACAAAAGTGAGTTATCATATTTCTACCGTAAAATTTATCGTCACAATATTGGATGAAAATACTACATAAACTTATTACATTGTACATCGAATAATCACTCGATCGTGTGGGATCTACTGCACCAAGCGGTTTGAGCATGTCACATCGTGTGATAAATAAATTAGTTTCAATTGGAATAATAACCAATTTACATATTTTATGGCGGTTATTTTTGTATTTAATAAATATTTGCATTTTTTTAATTTTAAAAAAAACTATTAAAACTGATATATATTTTATATTTATTTGAAATTAAGGGTCACATACCATAGGCCAAGCACAATGCTTCACATTTAGCGGCCGTATTTACAGCAACAGTAGCGACATCGACGCCGGCTTTGCGAGCACGCGCCGCCGTAGCTGCCCCGCCGCCGGGAATGGAAATTTAGCGGCTCTTGATCTTGTGACGCCAAATTCTTTCGACAACAACTACTTCAGGAACCTAATTAAGAAGAAGGGTCTTCTTGAATCGGATCAGGTGCTTTTCAGCGGAGGATCAACGGACAGTATCGTATCGGAATACAGCCGGAATCCTTCGACCTTTAGGTCCGATTTCGCTTCCGCCATGATCAAGATGGGAGACATTGGCCCTCTCACTGGTCAAAACGGCGTCGTAAGGCGAATTTGCAGCTCTCTAAACTAAGTTACCCCTTCAAGTTCTGCTTGTCAATGGAGAAGTGTTTTCCTTTATTTCATTCATTTCGTTTCATATTTTGGTCTTGAGATTTGTCTGGGATAAGTGTAGATGAGTGTTCTGATTAGTATTGTGCTCTGTTTTTGTTATTTTAATTTGTTGTATTTTTCTCAAGTGTGAAGCAATAATAATAATATTTTAAGCTTATCCCAAATTTGTAGGATCCATTCGAGAGGGTGCGTTTACATTTGTGTATGGTAAATGTGTATGCAGCAGAATTTTTTTTTTTTATTTATTGCAAATCAAAGTTTCTAAGATGGCCCTACCTATTTCAACAATATTTTACAACTTGTTTGGTAGGTCTAAAAAATTAGTTTTTTTTTTAAAAAGATTAAAAAAATTGTTTGGAAAACTCATGCTATTCTAAAATTAAATCTCCATTATATATACTATTTTTAAAAATCTGTTCTTCGGTTTTGTTTCCCGAAAATATATATAAATGCGCGTGTTTAGAATTGTTAAAATTAGTAGTTTACAAATTATAACTTGTTTTACAAGTTGTGAGTGTTTAGTAAAATTTGAAACTTGTAACTGAAATAAAAAAAAATAATTATAAATTATAGCAAAAGTTTTGAGTGTTTGGAAGAACTTGTAATTTATAACTAAAATTACTAGTAGAAAGTTAAAAACTCATCTCAACAATGATAACTGCTGAAGATCTTATGGATTTTACTGTATTCATCTATGGATCCTGACCGCCTATTCTTCAGCCCATCATCCCGGGCAATGTGTTGTTCATCAGCATTTCATCCAGGTAAAGTAGCGTCATTGGATAGTTAGAACGATTCAAACATTCTGGAGCACATGTGACAAAAAATAAGATAATATTTTGATATCAGATGGGCCATGTATTTAAAATAAATAATACGTTCTATTGATTCTTTTTATGCATGAATGAACCATTGTTTGTTAAATAACTCAATTTTATTTTAACAAAATGAGATAATATATATTATTCAAAGGATAAATAAGAGTTCTTTTTGTAAAATTTATGAAAATGTCTCATTTGTTCAAGAAATATCTTATTTACATAAAATGTCTCATTTTCTTATTATTATTGGAGAGAATATCACAGTAAAAATTCTAAGCATTCTTGATCTAATTTTTTGGAGTTTTTATTGATATTGATGATTTTCAAATGATAATATTTTTTTTTATTGAAAAACCTAAATTCGTGGAACATGAATAGTAGATTAGGAATAATTTTTGTATAAAATATGAAATGAAACTTAATGAAATATTACTTTGAAATTGAAACTTATCTCTAAACAAGTATTTTAAATAGGAAATGGACAAAAATCTCCCTAAAATTTGTCTTTAAAAATAGTAAAAAAAATTAAAAAGACAAGAAATTAAGTTAAAATGGAAATTTTAATCCCATCCAAAGCCTTTTTTCATGGTAAAAATCTCACTTAAACCCACGTGTTAGGCTAGTCAACAGTCAAATACTCCCATCACCAAAACAAACTGCCCAAATTGAGGATGAGTCCTATTTTAAAAAGATGGTTGAGATAAGTTTTTTCAAAAGCTGTGTATTTTATAAAAAAAAATTTTTTAATATCTTGGAACAAATGGATTTTTATACTCTCTTTTAAGTTTAATTGTTTTTATAATTAAAATGAAAAAGTTTACAAAAAAAATTATTTTATTAAATGACAGTTACTAGTATTCACGAAATTATATATCACATTGTGATTGTGTTTTGCAAAAAAAAATATGTTTTATTAAATAGTAGAATTTGGTTGCTTTGTTTTTTACAATAATATTTTATTTAATTTATTTTATATTATTTTTCGTTATCTTTGATAAAATTAAAGAAAAGAATATACATTAATTAAGTGACCGTTTTATTTTTATAACAAGAAATGCTATATATATTGTATAATATCACATTAAACATGAAATGATACACATTAATAATGTTTTGGTTAATCCATTCTATATTATTTTTGTCACATTTGCTAAAAATACAAAAATAATACACATTAATTGAATCACCGTTTCATTTTTATAACAGAAAATAATATACATGTCACAATATCAGTTTTAAAAATGATACACATAAAACAATTAATGTTCTAAAATATTCTAAGAAAATATTATTATTTAATGTTTATCAATTTAGGAATTCTTAATGTGTATCATTTCAAAAAATGATATTGTTTTAGATACTATTTCATGTGTATTATTCCTGAAAATATTATTTTTTCATGTATGTTATTTTTTAAAATGTGTCAAATTTATGTATATTATTTAATGAAATCTTAATTGTATCATTTTTTGCGCTTTAATATGTATGCAACGAAATGAAGCGGCTATTTAATGAAATCTTAATGTACATCATTCTTTGCGTTTTAATATGTATGCAACGAAATGAAGCGGTCATTTGATGAAACTTTAATGTGTATCATTTTATACGTTTTAGCAAATTTGAAGCGACAAGTGGTAGATGACGAAAAATAACAAAAAATGAATCAACGAAAACATTATCTGTAAATGCTTTTATGCATTTACCATGTACATGAAACTAAAAATGATCAAATTTTGGAGATCATATGAAGCAGCGAAAATTAAGAAAATAAAATTTTGAAGTATTAAATATGATTACATTATTCCATATATATCGTTATGCTATTACTAACAATTAGGAGTGTAAATCATTCCATATATATCGTCAAGTCATTACTAACAACGAGGGGTGTAAAGATTATAATTTTTCTAAAAAATTTAAAACAAAATTTAGTGGGATATATAACTTTTGAAAAAAATTTATTTATATAACAAGTTACAATAGTTGATGTGGCACGTATCTATTTATCCAAGGATTTTTAATCATTCTAAACAATTCAACAGTGAGATGAAGTTTATTAGAATTTTTGTTTTTTTAATCAATTATTTAATTCAAGTATAACTACCAATTATGATGTGATAATTTTACATTTTGATTACAAACCACATAATAATCTTAAAACAATAATGTGGTGCTAGTTTAAAAATAAGCTTCCAAAATTGAATCTATCCCATAAATGGACCGGGACAGATAGGATGGGACAACTGTACTTCTAAGTTTCAAAAAATTTTATTATTACAATAGTATCAATTTTAAATATTTTGAGATTATGGCCTCGTTTGGATAAAATGACTTATAAATTATTTGGCTTATAAATCAATAAATAAGTTACGTTATTTCGGTAATTAAATAAGTCAAAAACATACAAATAAGCCAAATAAGCTGGCTTATAAGCCAAACGAAATGACTTATAAGCCAAATAAGCAAATAATTCAATAATCACCCAAACATACTGACTTATTTGTGTTCTGATTTATTTACTAATAAATAAATAATCTAATAAACTAACCACCCAAACAGAGCGTATATAAGTTTGCACTCTCCAAGAATCTTTTAAAATTTTAATATCCTATCCAGCCCTCTCAATTTAAAATTTTGCATCCATGCCAGTTAATGTTGCACAAACCCACACAAAAAAAAAAAATTGTAGCAGAAAAGAATAGGACCACATGAAGATTAAATTTTTCAACATTAAAGGGAGGAATGGGCTAAGGGCCTACCACTTAAATATTAGCTCTAAGTATAAGTTTAGTAAAGGTTCTTCTCGCTTAATTATATTTGAAGTATGTTTCATAATTAGGGATATTAATGGATTGAGCTGGACAGGTTAAAAGAATTTTTAATTAACTTATTTTTGATGGACAATTTTTTTTAAATTGCCATCAATCAACTAATTGTCAAAACTAGCGAATTGAATAAATTTGAATAATTTTAACCCGTAATTTAAACAATTTAATAGATTAAAATATTATAGAATTTTTTAACTTTATCTTTTTTAACAATAATTGTGAGTGTCAAATTATGTGATAAACAAAAAGTAATAAAAAACTTACAGTTTAAAAGAAAAAAATAAACATATTGAGGGTTTTTATTAAAATTTAATTTTCAGCTTTTAGATCATAGCACTATAAAAAAGTTAGAAAAATATGAACAGTTGTATGTTCTTATACCTTTTTCCTTATTAGTTTTTATTTTAAATCAGCAAATAAAATTTTATTACCTAAAATTATAAGTTCACAATTTTAACAAATTACTACTTGAAGTTATAATAATAGCTTTTCACATAAATTCTATAAATTTATAATTTTAGTTACACCAAACACTCTTATTAAACATTTTAACAAAAGACTACCTCAGACAAATTATTCCAAATAATTTAATTTTTTAAAAAATATTTTTTTACTAAGCTATAACTCTAAAATGTTAGTTTTTAGACATCTCAAACAGGGACTAAATACGTAATATATATTTCTGATTGAAAACACTTTTGCATATAGTGAATTTTAAATAGAGTTAATTAATTATTAGTCTCTTTTATAAGAGTTGTAGAAGAATTTTTTCTACTTCTAAGCTTTTTTAAGATAAAGTCCTATTTTTTAAATAATATTTTTTAATATGATTAATATGCCCTTAAATAATAGAATAACACTGGCTTTTCTTCCAAAAACTCTAGCCGCCTCTCTCTCTCTCTCTCTCCAAAACCCTTGTCGCCGTCGTTGCCACCTCCTCTCCGCTTCTTGCGTTGTTGCTGGCATCCGCCACCTCCACCTCTCTAGAATCCATCGCCTCTCCTCCTCGTCCTCACCATCGTCGCCGTTCCTCCTCTGTCAAATCTGGACCATCGACTTATTCTCTGCCACAGCTCCTCCTCCTCCTCTAGATTTGGACCATGGATCTAGACCATCGACTTTTTTTTCGCTGCTCCTCTTCCTCTTCTAGATATGGATCACCAACTCTAGATTTGTGCTCTATTGCAATTGCCCTTTCATAGTTTTGACACATTCACAACTTAGTATATTGACTGAACTAAGAAATTTCTCAGTATAAGATTTTATTTCAAACTGAGAAATTTCTAAGAAATTTAACTGGAAAATTTCTCAATACCGTTTTGTCTTCTTATTCTTCTTCCATTTCTTATAAATTTAACTGAGAAATTTCTCAGTACAAGAAATTTAATTAACTGAGAAATTTCTCAGTATAAGAAAATTTCTCTGTGAGACCCGGTTCTATTTTATTTTCATAATATTTATTCGATGTGTTGGTTATTACTTTAATCGTTATAGAACAGCATGTTTTTATATGTGTCATGCGTGCATGGGTTTGGTCTTGCTTCTTTTGTTCTGATTTTTACCCAGCGATAGCCGCTCGAGCGGTGCTCTGTTTGCTCGAGCAGACAGGTGGCTAATAGTGGGGCCACTCGAGTGGAGCTCTATTCACTCGAGCGGACAGGGGGCTGAGAGTTAGATCGGTGGTGAACCGCTCGAGCAGTGGGAGGTCCGCTCGAGCAGACGGCCACGTGTGAGATATTTATAAGACAGCTCATGCCTTGATTTTTGAACCAAAACTTCTTTTGTAGGTTTTCTTCTCTCTCTCTACCAAGAACTCTCAAAACCTCTGCCTTCTTTCTAACTTTAGGCTTGGTTCGGGTTTAGATCTTGGCATTCGAATAGTCGATCATCGATATCCTCGTCGTGGGCTTCGCGTTCATCCGAACGGAATCGCGTTTTGGCAACTTTGATTTCTCAGCAGAGTTCAAAACTTTGAGTTTTAACTCACTGAGGTAGAGTCCTAGAAATTATTTTGTCTTAAAGGGGTGCTACGTGGAGTTTTATGCCTTTCTACCATTTAAAAAATGCATCAAATATCGAATTTCGTGTTTAAGTTGTGTTTGGGTGGCTAAAAAGTATGTTGTGCGCTTTTATGATTTATTACAACTTTGGGAGATGTATGTGTTCATGTTGTTTTCGAAAAGAGAAGTTTTGAAAACCTAAAAGATTTATGTAAATGTTTACAAAAACCTAATCTTGGAGGTTTGGAGCTAATCCTTGGGGTTGAGCCTTATTGTCACGTTGGTTGGTCTCCATGGTTAGATGGATGACGTCAATATATGTTTTTTATGTTTGTACATGGTTGTGTGCGTGTAAACTTGATCGATTCATGCATAATAAGGGGTGAATATTTGTTATGTGGTGAAAACTCGTGAAGATTTGCATAATGAGGGGTAAATTTTGATCTTATGATGAGAGCCCGTAAAGATGTATGTGTTGCATGTGAATTATTATGTTTAGTAAAAAATCCTATTTGAGGCTCGTGCGGGTCAAAATATTATTATTATATCTGTGATAGCATGTTCTACTTTTACTTCATGCTAGTTTGTTTCTTGTTGAGTCTCGGCTCACGGTGTGGTATTTAAAAACTTTTTTCAGGTACACATGATTACGCATAATGATCTAAAGAAGCCTGAGGTGGCAGAAGACTTTTCTTAATTTTTCTTTTTGTTTGAACAATGTTTTGACATGTATAACGTTTTGGGAGTAGAAAACTTATATTGTAAGCCTTGGGACGTTTATTTTAATCCACACATATTGTATGATCCATGAGAGTAACCTTGGGTTCGTTGTTAATTTTTGTTTCCATACGTTTGGATGTTTGCCTATGGATTTCGACGCTTTATTAAATTCGTGTTGAGTCAAAAAAGTAATTTCTTTATTACATAAACATTTTTTTCCAATTATATTGTTTGTTTGAACCTTAGTTTAAAAATGAGATTTTTAGGTGTGTTTCTTAGACTTGAAAAGATTTTTTGATTTTTTACTTTAAAATCTCTCGGATGTCTCACCGCTCGAGCGGTGGAGAGTCCGCTCAAGCGGACAACCGCTGTGTGAAAAAGTTGAATTTTGTTTCGAAAAGAGATATTTGGTTGAAGAAGCTTGGGGATACCCCTTTTTGGTTTAAAATAGTATATTTTGTTAATTATTTTACAAATAAAATCTCATTTTTGTTTTAGATTTTTGTGGAGTTTTATCATTTGAAAATCGGGACGGTATATTCCCAGTACAAGATATTTCTCAGGTCGGCACAAGAGAAGAAGAAAGAGATCGCCAAAGAAAAAAGAAGAGATCAGCGCCGGAAAAGGAATGGACAGCGTCGGCGCTATAGAAAGAGTCGACGGCGCCAAGGCCGGGGCCAGAGAAAAAGGAGGAGGAGATTGGCGGGAAGGGCATATTAGGTATAGAAAATAAATGGGGCTTGCTTTTTTTTTATAAAAAAAAATCAAGAATAGGACTAATCCTTATACAACTATATTCTTGTTTTAAAACTCCTTTTTAATGATGTGATTATTTTGCATGTAACCTTTTTGTCAAAAAAAAATTGTTGACAGTTTCCAGTTGACCTAAATTAACAACAACAAAAAAATCAATAGATGAGAGAACTAATGAAAAAAAAATAACATTAAGAATGACATTGAAGTGCAAAGTGTAATCGCCCTTATATATACTATTGATAATTAATAAATGAAAGTACTGTTAGAAACTACCAATTATAAGAGAAAGAAAAATAAATGTAAAATGAAGTTACCTGTGTTTAGTTTAGCAATTTTTTTTTAGTTTTTTTGATTTTTTGACTTTTTTTTAATAGAAAAAGTAAACGTGAAAAAATATATTAAAAAACCAATTAAATACAATGAAAGGCTAAATAAATAGGTTTTTAAGAGACTTTTAAGTAAAAAGTCTTAAAAAAATTAGACCAAACAGAGACTTAATCCTGATCAATTATTTGTTTGTGGGCAGCCAATCAGTCTTTTACAATTATTTATTTAATTTAATTATTCTCATCCTCCTAATCTAAATAAGTGAAAGAAAAAAAAACATTTTCTTATCTTTATTTTTGCTTTTACTTTTCTTCCACCAATCATATCTATCACATAAAGGAAAAAGGAGGTCTACAAAGGGAAAAAGAGAAAATTATTAAGTAATTTTAAAGTGGTGCATTTTTAATATTATATTTATTTTCTATAATACAAATAGTTCATAGATAATAATGTTACTAGTAAGATTTTAATTATTGAAGTGGTGAGAAGTGAAGAGATTCACTTGTCTAACATTAATAAGAAAGAAAAATGTAGGAAAACATATATATATATATATAAGGGAGAAAAAAAAATGCGAGTTGCTAACAAATTACATATATTTTTAATTATACATGAACCCATTAATTAATTTTTCCACTACTAATATCATTATTGCACCACTATTATTTATCTTGAAATTCAGATAGTCCATCATTCTTTATAAATAATAGACTATTCAGCGTTAATATAATTACCTATATTTTCTACGCACTATGCGACACTTTTAGGTTAAAGGTAAGGTGATCTTATTAGTAAAATTTTCGGCTCTACATTTTTGGATAGAGTTTATTCAATCCACAAGACATTAGTTAGGATTCGGTGCACCGATTTTGGATTTTACCAATTGTCGAGAATTTGAACTCCATAAAGAAAGCGAGATAATCTCACCTCGGTCTAATCTGAAGTTGTCAATTTCTATTTTTTTGTATTTTATTTTTTTTATTTTCTATCTATATAGTGTTTTTGATAAATAAGAAATTCAATGCAAAAAAATAAATAAATAATTTTTACTTTCTACCTAACTAGAAAGTATACATTAATATTCTTTCACTTAAAATATTTTTTGATATGTTATTAAAAAAATATATAAAAATAATATCATGTGATGCTCAAAAAATTGAATTCTAAGAGAGCAAAAACTGTCCAAAAATCATTTATGGGTACAAAATATGGGAATGGGGAATGTGATGCACCTAAAAACACAATACCATGTTAACCACGGCATCTTTTTGAATGCATTTTTTATGATTAAATTTGTTTATTACGTAGAATTCGTTAAATTTATTGCTTATATAAAAATTTAATTTAATTCGATCTATATAGCTAAGTAATCGTATAATATTAATTTATAAATAAATAAATAAAAATTCTAATTTAAAAAAAATTTATTAAAGAATATTATTCAATCACTTAAAGTATCAAATCAATTTAAATTTTTATAAAATAAAAAATTCTACAAATTTTACAAAGTAAATCGATCTGATTATAAATACATATTCAGAAAAGTATAGTTGTGCTTTCCCCGTTTCTACAAATATGGGGACCACGCGTTGCTTTTACTCATCATCATTCATCAATAGAATCCTGTGAGACGTCACAGGATGACGATTTGAGTGATACAATTATGGGCCCTCCACTAACTCATATCATCAAAACAAAAGCATGTTCGAGGTTAATTTTATGCTTCTTTGACAGTTTTTATGAGTAAATTATGGATAAATTTCATTTTAAAAAGTTTATTTGAGATAAGTTCTAATTACGTTTTTATTATTTTGATAAGTCCTCTTTTTGAACTTTTATCCCATTGTTATTCTTTTTACCCTTTAAACAGATAACATTCAAAGTAATATATATATATATATATATATATATGTGTATGTGTGTGTGTGTGTGTGACAAGTGACCTAGTCTACATTTATCCAAGAAGAATTCCAAACACGGTCCAAGTTTGTTTAACACTCATGTAAGTATTTTCGGAACTTGGTATGTTTTGGATTGATTACCGTGTTGGAATTTTTGAATTAATTAGTTTTTTTTTTCTGAATTCAATTAGTAATTGAATTGGTTATTCAATTGTCAATTGAATTCAGGCCATTCAATTGGATTCAGTACCAGAATTCAATTGAAAATTGAATTAGCCATTCAATTGTCAATTCAATTCTGGTGTAACTCTCTAGGGGAGAAATTCTATATAAAGACTCTTGATGATGGATGACAGAGCACAGACAGAAGGTAAATGAGAGGAGAAAGCGAGATATAGATTACAACAGCAAGTGGTAAGTGAGAGGAGAAAGCGAGATATAGATTACAACAGCAAGTTGTAAGAGAGAGAAATACAGACGAGGTGCGTTCGTAGCCGATCTTTAGTGGTGTTTTAATTTTTGGGTCAACCGTTTTATCCTGGAAAAGTGACGCCGGTGAAAACCTACAACACCCTCGGTAGGCGGTAAATCATTCTTAAGGAAACTGCATTTGCAGGACTCGATTTGGATATTTTGTTCATGTTATTTTCTGTAATTTTATTTCTGTAAATTCTATTTGTTGTAATTGTTAAAATTTAATAAATATGTACTTTCTGTATCACTGAGCATGTATCTTGTGACGTGATATTTCTCCTAACAATCTTAAGAATGATTCAGTTTTAAAAATCTGCTCGGTTTGGATCTTATTTTCTTCTTTAGAAAATACATGTTTTTGCTTCTACCATATTCTGTGAGTATGTTCAGGTTTATGGATTTTATGGATTCATTGGAGTATGAAAAATATTATCTTGGTCAGAATAATCCAGATTATAATTTGCTTTCTGTCATAATCCAGTTGTTTTTCCTGATCTGTGAGAATTTTAGACGTTTGTGTCGACACGTTTTTGTTTGTGTCGACCCTTTTGACACTTTTGGCTACCTGTGTCGACACATTTTCTGTTGGTGTCGACTCATTTTCTTCTGTTGGTGTTGAGTTGAACTCTCGGTTCTTTTTTGTCGACACTTCTCTCTATTTGTGTTGACACCTACTTTTGTTTGGAACTCTCGATTCTTTTGTGTCGACACCTTTCTCTGTTAGTGTCAACACATTTATCTAGTTGAACTCTCTGTTCTTTTGTGTTGACACATCTCTTCGTTTGTGTCGACGCATTCGCTGGTTGCTGTTTGGGTTGAATATCTTAGCTCTTTTATGTCGACACCTTTGGTGGTTGTGTTGACACCTTTCTCTGTTTGTGTCGATCGTGGGTTGTTTGTGTTGACACTTTTCCATATTTGTGTCGACACCATTGTTGTTTGAGTCGATACATTTTCTGCTTGTGTTGACCCTTTTTTCTGTTGGTGTCAACCCTTTCCTTCCTATGTCGACACTTCGTTATGATGCTTAATTGAGATTTGCTTAACAGAGATCCGATCGGCTAAGGCCGTGGGCAGCCGTGCGCGGTTGACCTTTGAAAGGTTGAATGGTTTAGCCTCTGGGGTTCGGAAGCACTTGCTATAAGCAATTATGCATACCAATCCCCACTGAGGGCGCTGCCCTCAGACTCCTACCTAGGGGCGTTACCCCTATAAACCCTGCTAGGGGGCACGGCCCCCTAGAACCCCGCCACATGATGTTTGGGGGAATTAAGTTTAGATTGCTAATCTATTCTTATTATCGATATTGTAAGGATCTAATATGTGGATTGATCTTATTTCAGGAAACATGTCGACTGAAAAATAAAGTGCTCCTGAAAAGCAAGCCGCTCCTGAAAAGCAAGTCGCTCTTATGCCTGACGTTCCAACTGTTCCGTTGTCTCATGTGGACAAGTTAGGAAAGTTTGGAGGAGGAGCTGACTTTAAGATATGGCAACAGAAATTGGTATTTTATCTCAGTACTCTGAATCTGGCAAGATGCTTGATGGAAAAAGCTCCAGTTGCTGATGAGAATGCAGACATTCAAAAGTTAATGGCAGTTGATAATTGGAAGAACGTCGATTATCTGTGTAAAAACTATATTCTGAATACTCTAGATGACTCATTGTATTCTGTGTTCAATGAGGGAAAAATAGCTAAGAAACTGTGAGAGTCCTTAGATCGAAAGTACAAAATTGAGGGTGCCGAATCTAAGAAGTTCATAGTGGGTCGGTTCCTTGATTATGTAATGAAGGCCTCAAAACCTGTGACAGTTCAAGTCCAAGAGCTTCAGATTTTGATTAATGAGATCAAACCAGAAGGGATGTTACTAAGTGAAGCATTCCTAGTGGCTGCAGTCATCCATAAGCTTCTTGAAACATGGAAAGAATTCAAGAGTTATCTTCTGTTCAAGAATAAGGAGATGACTCTGGAGGCTCTATTCTTCAAGATTAACGTTGAGGAAGAAAATCGAACGAGGAGAAAGAGTGTCAGGTCCAACTCCAACATGGCCAATATGATGAAAGTTGAAAACTCTTTAAGAGCAAAGAAAAGTGTTCATGATCTGCATGCCAACACAAGGTTTGACAAGAGAGTCAAACTAGGACCAAAATATCATATTGCCGAAAAGCAGAAGGAGAAATTCTAAGAAAAATGCTTTAACTGTGACAAGTTTGGGCATCGTGCTTCAGAGTGCAAGAAG
>JAULJZ010163477.1:0-50885 GCA_032270985.1 Heliamphora pulchella | reverse complement strand
ACCTTGATTTTTAACAAAGAATTTGTACATGTTTTCTAAACTTTTTAGGTAATTTGACAAAATGCATATTGTACATGCTAGTTTAGGATCTAATTGTTTTGTTTCACAATTGTATATTTTATTTTTATTTATAATCCATGCTTAGATAACGTTGGTAATTTTATGCATATTTTTCTTTTAACCAAATCAGGCTAGTTTAGGTTGTTTCAATATTATTGCATGTGGGTATGTGTTTCATGTATCATTTAGTTAGAAATCGCATATTTTAAGACTTAGGATTCTTCTTTTGACATTTATTTATTTTGTAGTGTTATGTACATATCCTATGTATTTTCTGTACTTGATTTTGAATGTTCTCTCTTTGCCTCCAGTTTCTTTATTTGCATGCATTTGAGAAATTCTATTAAAGAACCAATGATGATTAGTAGCGGTCAACCTTACGGTTGGACGGACGGAGTGCCTAACACCTTCTCCGATTTGTACCTTAGCCCCATAACCCTATTTTTCTCTGGTTTATATTTTAAATATCAGTGGCTATTTTGGTTTTTCTTAGTTTTTCTCAAAAACTAAGTGGCGACTCTATTTTTAATAAAAAGGGGTTTTCAAATTTTGATTTTAAAGATATTTAAAATAATTTTCAAAACATCTTTGGCTTTTCTTATTTTTGACCCCCAAATTCCAACGCCACACACATGGAATGAGGCAACGAGTTTTTAACTCAACTAGGTAGGATCCTAGACTCGCATGTCTTATAAGGGTACTACGGGTAATCATGTGTGCTTTTACCGTCTTGAAATGCATGAAAAATTGATTTCTGTTTCGATAAATCGGGTTTTGGTTTATATGGCATTTTGTGTTGTTTCGGTTAGGTGAATCGCGTTTTGAGATGTTTCTTTTAGTGGTTCTAGATGGTTTTGGGGTAGGGTATGTTCGAGGGTGTCGAAAAGGAGTTTGGATGCTTTGATTTGAGGTCAAGATGATTGGATCCGTAGCTCGAAATCGATTTTCGCCATGGGTCAGTCGACTGAACTGGGCAGTTCAGTCGATTGGATCATCGTTTGGGTGGTTCAGGCGACTAGATTGAGGATCCAGTCGACTGACCTGTGTTTTGGGGGAATTTTGTAAAAATTCTAGTAGCTTATTTTGGTCGACTGAGTGGGTGTGCAGTTGACTGATGTCTTGTGTAGGGCATTTTGTTGTTTTTGTGGTTGTGTTGTGGCTTTCCGATTGATCAATCGACTAGCTTTCCTTTAGTGTTTTTCAGGCGATTGAATTATGGGATTCTGTCAACTGAACTCATAAAGAGGGGTGTGGGTCGTTTCTGGTTTTGGTTGGTCGTGGTGGAGCCGTGGTGGTTTATTTTGTTGTTGTCCTCGGGGATGATGTGGCTTGGGAGAGATGTGGTTTGGTGAGAACCGTTTTGTGGGAGGTTTGGTGTTGGCCTTTGGTTAGATCTTGTTCTGTAAGTTGTTGATTGTGTCGAGTTATGTGGCGTCATTATATGGAATGTAGTGGTTATACGTGCTTTTGTGCTTATAAAATTCTAATTTTATTCATGCATATTATAGGACGGATATGTGGTCTTATGCGGTCATATGTGATCTTATGTGGCCTTATGTGGTCTTAGCATCTAAAGCTCTGATTTTACATATGCATGTGTTTCATTGATTAAAACTCATGTTTTAAAGTTATATATTGAAAGGTGTACATGGTTCTATGATGTAAATCCATGAAGATGCATATTAAGGGGCGTACGTAGTCCTACGGTGAAAACCTGTGAAGACATATGATTAGGGCGTATATGGTCCTACGGTGTAAATCCATGAAGATGTATAATGAAGGGGCATATATGGTCCTACGGTAAAAATTCGTGAAGATATATGTTAACTCTGGTTCACAAGGCATTGGTTGTGGCGTATATGGTCCTTCGGTGTAAACCTGGGAAGATGGCATGTGTTGAGTATGGGTCCTCATATATGCGATAGAACTGTTACTGGGCTTGGGAGAGTCGGTGTATATATCTATGTTGAATGTGGGGCTCGTAGGAGTCTATCTTCGCTTGTAAAGTATTGTAGTATGTATATCAAACAATTTTAGAGATTCGCATGAGCAGCGATATAAAATCATTTTTCAAGTGTTTTTCTCCTAAGACTCGTATGAGTTTAGATATAAAACCATTTTCAAAATCGTTTTCAAGGCTCGTGTGAATTGAAAACCGCACACTGTTTTCTCTAGCATGTTTAGCTTTTATTTCATGCTTGTCTTGTTTCTGCTGAGTTTTGGCTCACGATGTGGGATTTAAAATATTTTTTAGGTACCGGTCACGCAAGTTGTTCTAGAGGAGCCGGTGGGAGGCAGAAGATATGTCGTCTTTCTTTTTGTTCTTTTTGGATCATATATGGTTATAACATGTTTTTGGTGTTGGAACCTTGTATTGTATGCCTTTTTTGTGGTTATATTTAGTACTGGACCGAAATCCACTTTGGGTCGATACCAGATGCACTCTAAGTCGACCCCAAGTCAAAGGCAGATGAGAAAAATGAATCGACACCAAAAGAATTTGAGTCAACACCTACACAAGTCTTGCGGGATTCAACTTGAGTCGACACCAATGCCATTTGAGTCGACACCAAGTAATCCATTGAATTTTTGACATCGGGTGAAATGAGTCAACACCAAAGTTAAGTGGGTTGACACTAGAGCTTCAAGACAATACCCGACTCCAATTCAAATGGGTCGACACTAAAGGTTTATGAGTCGACACAAGGGTTCCCTACGGGAACAAGCTATTTAGGTCGACACCAAACAACTTCGAGTTGACCCCAAAATAACTGAGTTCATTTGTGATTTTTTGAGTCAACATCAGATCAAAATGTGTCAACCCTAAAACTATCGAGGCTGACTGTAATTTTATGAGTCGACACCAAAATAAAGATGAGTCGACACTGAAATTTCAGTAGCTTACTAGACAAAAAAGGTCAACACCAAAGATGATATGAGTTGACACCAAAGATCTCTTTTGGAAAACTAAAGTAATGATTGAGTCTACACCAAAAGCTTCATGAGTCGACACCACCATGTGGGTGAGGAAGATGCAGAATTTTTGTCAACACCTTTGAAGAAATGAGTAAACACAATCACTTGAGGAACCAAGCTCTAGATGTTTTGAGTCGACACAAAATGATTTTGAGTCGACTCTTGCGACAAATTTCAAATCTCGCGCTGGTTTCAACGGTTAGATTTCAGAGTATTAATTGCCTCCACCAACCCACCAATGGTCATCTACTTTAGATGGCTATATAAAGAATTAATTTTTGAAATTTAGAAGATCTGGACACTATTCTATTACTTGAATCAAAACCTCAAATCTTCAAGAAAGCATTTATTACTCATTAACTCTTCCAATCGATTCTCACCTCTTTGTGTTCATTTGTTTCCAATCATTTTTAAAGAGAGTGAGTGAGTGAATCTTTGATTCTGTATATTTATTATAATAGAGGATAAGTCACCTTTAATCCTTTAAGAGAGTGTGCGATATCTTTAAAGAAAAGTTCAAGAGAAATTAAAAAAAATAGAAATTATTTTGTAGAATCTTCTTGAGACTGTAAAAGGCTTTGAATGCACTCGTGAAGCATTCTATCTTAGTAGAAATTCTCAAGGAGAGTCTTGAGGAGTGAACGTAAGTTTGGAAGAAGCTGAATAACTATAAATTATGGTGTTCGATTCTTTCTCTCTCTTTCTCCCTAACCTTTTAATTTTTTTATTGCTTTAATTCTTCATATACTTGTTATATTTGTTCTAGAAATTAAAAAATTTTGAAAAATATTTTTAAAATAGTTGTTATTGTTTTTAAAAACAAATTCACTCCCCTCACGGGTTGCTTAGGACTAACAATTGGTATCAGTGCTTGGGCTCTTATTTTTTACTTAGCTGTCTAAGAGTTTTCATGGCAAACACTAGTGTTGGACCTATTCAATCTGAAGGTTAGTTCACCAACAAACCCCTTTTGTTCAATGCAACAAATTATAATTATTCGAAGGTTAAAATGGGAATCTACATTCAAGCAGTAGACTATAACCTATGAAATGTTATCATGAATAGACCCAAAAGACTTATCAAGACCATTGAAGGAGCAATTGTTACTAAACCTGAAAATGAATGGACTGAAAATGACATAAGAGAGATTAAAAAAATGCCAAGGTTATGAATCTCTTGTATTGCTCTCTTGACCCGAATGAGTTCAATAGGATCTCTACCTGTGACACTGCCAAGGGGATATGGGATAGAATTGAGGTTACCCATGAGAAAACCAACCAAGTCAAAGAATCTATGATAAGCATGCTAGTTCATAATTATGAATTATTCAAAATGAAGCATGATGAAACTATCTCTGAAATGTTTACTAGATTCATCGATATTATAAATAGATTAAAATCTCTTGAAAATATCTATTCTAATATAGAGATGGTGAGTAAGATTCTTAGGTGCATGCCTAAAAGTTGATAAGCTAAAGTCACTATCATTCAAGAAGCTAAGGACCTTAATACACTTAATTTGGAGGAGTTTCTTGGATCACTCATGACTCATAAGATGAACATTAAGGTGGATGATGAAGATGACAATAAAAAGAAGGGCATTACCTTCAAATCCTCCACTCTGGATGAGGAATCTGATGAAAAATTCACTAGTAATGAAAATGAAGATCTAGCTCTCATTACAAGAAAATTCAAAAGATTTCTTAAACAAAAGAAACAAGGAGGAAGAAGATTCTTCAAGAAAGATAGGCACAAAAGAAAACTCAACAAGTTCAAGGGAGAGTCTAGCAAATTCAAAAATGATCACAAAAAAGATGAGATCAGATGCTATGAAAGTAAGAAGCCTGGACATGTGAAAATCGAGTGTCCCTAACTCAAAAAGTACTTTAAGAAGGGATTCAAGAAGGCTATGCTAGCTTAATGGAGCGAGAGTGATAGCAGCTCCGAGGATGAAAAAGAAGAAAATAATGTTTCTAATCTTTGTCTTATGGCCAAAGAAGATGATGAGGTAATTAATGATCTCTTTTCCTTAGATGAACTTCAAACTATATTTGAAAATTTACATGATAAATTGAGAAAAATATGTGCTAAGAATTCCATTATTAAAAAGTTGATTCTTTCCTCATCCTGTGACATTGTAACTTTAAAAGAAGAGAAACTTTTACTGTCAAAACAGATTTTATCTTTAAATGATGAAAATCAAGTTTTAAAAGAAAAGGTTGAAGATCTTACAAAAATTGTTCATAAGTTTACACTTAGAAAAAAAATTGGACAAACTTCTTGGTATGCAAAAATACATTTTTGATAAGGCTGGGATTGGATATCGACCTATGAAGAAACAAAAGTTCTTGAGTAACATTTTTGTCTAAGCATCCCTAAATCACTCAAATGCAACTTGCTTTCATTGTTATGAGTATGGATACATTGTCACACACTGTCTATATAGAAAATCTCTTGATTTACCTGTCAAGAGGGTTTGGATTCCGAAAGAAACACACCGACAAGGAACTAACATCAAAGGACCCAAGAAAGTTTGGGTACCAAAAATTAAAACTCGATTGCATTTGCAGGTGTGTCTCAAGTCTTCATTCAAGGAGAGGATGTGGTATCTTGATAGTGCTTGCTCAAGACACATGACATGTGAAAAGTCAATGTTTGTATCCCTTAAGCCTAAAGATGGTGGATTTGTGACATTTGGTGACAATAGCAAGGGCAAAATCATAGGAATTTGTTGTATTAGTAAAACTCCATCCCCTTCTATTGAAAATATTTTACTTGTTGATAGTTTGAAGCATAATCTTCCTAGCATAAGTCAACTTTGTGACAAAGGCTACATGATGATGGATTTGTGATGTTTAGTGACACTAGCAAGGTCAAAATCGTAAGAATTGGTTGTACTAGTAAAATTCTTCTCCTATTAAAAATATTTTACATGTTGATGGTTTGACTCCTTCTATTGCAAATATTTTACTTTTTGATGGTTTGAAACATAATCTTCTTAGTATAAGTCAACTTTGTGACAAAAGTTACTTAATGGTAGATTTGTGACGTTTGATGACAATAGTAAAGGCAAAATCATAGGAATTGATTGTATTGGTAAAATTTCTTCCCCTTCTATTGAAAATATTTTACTTGTTGATGATTTGAAACATAACCTTCTTAGCATAAGTTAACTTTATGACAAAGGCCACAAGGTTGTCTTTGATCATACTAAGTGTGTTATTGATGACTCAATTGAAAAAACAAAGTTATTTTTTAGGGTCATAGGTATGAAAATGATTACACTTTCAATTTAAATGACCTTTTCAAAAATGACACTAAGTGCTTAGCTACATTGAGTGATAATAGTTGATTGTGACATAGAAGATTTGGACATGGGCTCATGAACTTGATTTCAAAACTTTTAAAAAAGGAGTTGGTGATTGTTTTACCTTAAATTAAATTTGGAAAAGATCAAATTTGTGATGCATATTAATAAGGCAAACAAGTTAAAAGTTATTTTCAATCTAAAAATGTGATTTCTACTTTAAGTGTTGGCCTAACTAAGTTCAACCTATTTTGATGATAACAAATCAAAACTTCTAATTGTGCAAATTGAGTGTGTTCGCAGGACTTCAATGACACAAGCACAATTAAGAAAGTAAAATGGAAGCCATAAAGCATTAAGATCATATCCATATGGTTAAGATCCATAGAGCAAGGGAAAAACCAAGAAGACAAGAAAAAGACTTGAAGGACTCAAAGAATTTCATCAAGTGTATTGAGTTTATGACCTATATGTGAAATCTCATAGGAGACCTTAGTTTGACTCTAGGTGCTTAATATTTTATGAAAAATCATTTTCAAAGTATAAAATGTGTTTTAAAATGTTTCAAAAGAAGTTCGGCCAAAAATATGCAAAAAAAGTGTGTGAAGAAAATTGACATACTTTTAGTTTTTTGGTCATAACTTTTTGTACAAAATGAATTTTTCTATGAGATTTGAACCATTGGAAAGTAGACTTCTGGGGTTTCAATTTAAATACAATAATGACCCTATTCGAAGTTCGGATGACAGAGTTATGGTCGTTTGAAGTCGAATAAATTGTGCAGTCGCGATCCAGTCGACGATCACTGGATCCAGTCGACTGAAGGCTGGTTCAGTCGACTGAATGGGTTTGTCTAGCCGACTGAACAGTCTATAATTTGAATATTTTTGGCTGCAATGGCTAGTTTGACCATTACCGCATTTAGCCCAACGGCTAGTTCATGTTTTGGCCTATAAATACCACCTTTAAGCCCTAGAAATTCAAGACACAAGCTCCCATTCCTACTCTCTCCTATACATTAATTTTGTGCTTCATATTCTTCATTTTTATGAATTATTTTTGAGAGAAAATCTTAGAAATCCTCCATTGAGCTTTTCACTTGTATATCTTTTGGAGTGAATATTAGTGTGCTTCATTTATATTCATTTGCTCGCTAAATGAGCTGATCTTGTACATCCAATTTGGATTCTACTTTTGTATTCTTGTTGTAACTTGAGAAGGTAATTCTCAAGAGAGGTCACTCTGTCTATTGAAAGAGAGAGGAAACTCCGCCTACAAGGAGGGACTTGAGAAGGGAATATTCTCAAGAGAGGCTGCTCCGCCTATTGAAGGAGTGTGTACTTGAGAAGGGGACATTCTCAAGAGAGGCTACTCCGCCTAGATTAAGGAGAGAGACTGCTCTGCCTATTGAAGGAGGGATAGTGAAAATAATCATAGCGATTGGTTTGAGGCAAGGATGTAGGCCGTTGCGCCGAACCTTATAAAAACCTTTGTGTCGTATCTCTAACTTGTTTTACTTTTCATTCTCATTATTATATTGTTGTTTATATTTGTATCACACACACTTAAAATCTATACTTGAATCATTCACTATTAAATTTCATACTTATATTTTAATTTGTAAATCAAGAAAGATTTGAATCTAGCAATTTTATTTTTCAAACATAAAGTTTTTTAAACTTGTGAATTAAAATCTACACTTGTGTTAATATTTGAACAAGATTTTTTTAAATATTCAATTCACCCCCCTCTTGGAATTGCACATATACTATCATTAAGTCCTTACAACTATTGCACATGAGCTTACTTAGTCCAACAAGGCCTTTTAGCCTTGGAGGTAAGAGATATACTTTTGTTGTTGTTGATGATTTTTCTAGATTCACTTGGGTGCTATTCTTAACTCATAAAGATGAATCTTTTGCCTATTTTGCACAACTGTCTCGAAAAATTCAAAATAAAAAAAGTTTTCAAATTACAAGTATCAGAAGTGATCATGGTAGAGAATTTGAAAATAAAGATTTTGAAAAATTTTGTGATGAAAGTGGAATAAATCACAATTTCTCTGCTCTTAGAATCCCTCAACAAAATTGTTTTGTTGAGAAGAAGAATAGAACTTTGAAAGAAATAGTTAGAACCATACTCTGTGAAAACAATCTACCAAGATACTTTTGGGCTGAGACTATCAACACAACTTGTTATATCGTGAACGGAGCTATGATTCGAGCTTCTCTCAAGAAAATTCCATATGAGCCATAGAATGGAAGAAAACTTAACATCAGTTATTTTCGTGCATTTAGGTGCAAATATTTTGTTTTAAATAATAACAAAAAACTTATGGGCAAGTTTGAAGCAAAATCTGATAAATATATTTTTCTTGGATATTCTATATCTAGTAAAACTTATAGAGTTTTCGACAATAGGACTCTAGTTGTTAAAGAATCTATACAAGTTTTACTTGATGAAGCTAATCTCGGTTCTTCTAAGAAATTTTGTGAAGATAACTTGGTTAACATAGAAAAAGGTGTTGAGGACATCTTTATCAAAGACCAAGAAGAACCAAATAATGACGAAGCTACAAACTTGCTACAAAATGAAATCAAATAGGCTGCTGGTGCTTCAAATCAAGAAAATCCATATTTGCCTAATGAATGGAAGTATGCCCATGGTCGTCCAAAAAACTTAATCATTGGTGACCCATCCCAATGTATTAAGACTCGATCCTCTCTACATAATGTTTGTAGTAATTTAGAATTCTTTTTCCAAATTGAACCAAAATATTTTGAGGAAGTTGAAACGATGAATTTTGGATCTTGATTATGCAAGGAGAGCTTAACCAATTTGAAATAAACAAGGTTTAGATTTTAATCCCAAAATCAAAGGAACACTCCATCATCGGTACAAAATAGGTTTTAAAAATATAATAGATGAGAATAGAGTAGCTCTTAGGAATAAAACTCGATATGTAGTCCAAGGTTACAATTAAGAAGAAGATATCAATTTTGATGAAACTTTTGCTCCTATAGCTAGGCTTGAATCCATTCGAATGTTGCTTACTTTTGTATACTTCAAAATTTTTAAATTTTATCAAATGGATGTTAAGAGTGTCTTTTTAAATGATTTTATTTCAGAGAAAGATTTTGTTAAACAACCTCCTCACTTTGAAAAACCTGATTTTCCAAACTATGTTTATAAATTTACCAAGGCTCTCTATGGTTTAAAACAAGCACCAAGAGCGTGGTATAAAAGGCTTAGCAAATTCTTGATTGAAAATGATTTTTCAAGAGAAAAAATTGATACATGGCTGAAGACACCCTAGTTAGGGATCATGTTCTGAAGATGATCAATTTTCTGAAGGAACTGGGGATCCTTGGAGCTAAAATTAACGAAAAAATCCAAGTTAATATCATACTCCAGTCACTGCCTGAAAATTTTAAGCAATTTTGCCTGAATTATACCATGAACAAGCTCATCTTTTCATTGGCAGAACTTCTTAAGGAATTTCAAGCAACCGAGGGTGTTCTTAGGAAGTCAAGTTCTGTGTATATGGCTGAGAAGGGTTCTTCTTTTAAATCGAAAGACAAAAAGAAGAAAAAAATTCAGACACATGGAGGCATAGCTCCAAAAGCAGTTAAGAGACCAAAAACTAGTGTGAAAAAGTAGAGAGATAAGTACTATCACTGTAGCCAGTTTGGGTATTGAAAAAAATAGTGCCCGATTTTTCTCAGTAAGCAGAACAAATTAGGTAATTTCTATTCACTGGTTGTTGAAACATGTTTAGCGGTATTATCTACCAACACCTGTTGTGCAGATACGGGATCCACTAATCATGTCTGTAATTCTTTGCAGGGGTTCTAGAAAACTAGGCAGTTCAGTGATGGAAAAATATACTTGCACATAGGATATAATACAAGGTGGCAGCAGTAGCAGTAAGAGATGTCACTCTCAGTTTTAGTAGAGATAGGATACTTCTTCTGAAAGATTGCTTTTATGTACATTCGATTAGAAAAAATTTAATTTCAGTCTCGAGCTTAATAAAGAACAAATATTCTGTTCATTTTGGTGACTCTGTGGTTGTGAAAAAAATAAATATTTTATTTGTTCAGGTACATTAGTGGATTATCTGTATGTTGTATTTTTTATCTCTCCTACACTGTAACTAACTGAAATAAATAACACATCTAATTTACCACATAAGAGAAATTTTTCTTATTTAATGAACTAATCATTTTTTTTAGCACTTACACTTGGGTCATATTATTCTAAAAAAGATAAACAGAGTGATAGCAGATGGACCTCTGAGTTCATTAGAAGTGAAGTCACTTTCAGTCTATGAATCTTGCTTAAAGGGTAAGATGACTAAGAGGCCCTTTTCGGTCAAAGGCTACAGAGCTAAAGAACCGTTAGAGCTGGTTTATTCTGATGTGTGTAGTCCTATGACAATCTGGGCTAGAGGTGGTTTTGAGTACTTCGTCAGTTTCATTAATGACTACTCGAAATATGGATATATTTACCCGATGCACCGTAAATCTGAATGGTATGAAAAATTCAAAGAACTCAAAGCGGAGGCAGAGAAGTGTTTGGGTAAAAGTATCAAATCACTACAATCCAATCGTGGTGGAAAATACCTCTATGGAGAGTTTAGGGATTACCTGTTATCAGAAGAAATTATATCCTAGTTTACTGCACCTTGCACTCCGTAGCAGAATGGTGTAGCAGAAAGAAAGAATATAACTCTTATGGAAATGGTAAGGTCCATGATGAGTTATTCAGGTCTATCCGATTCATTTTGGGAACTCGCTATGGAGACAGCGGCTTGCATTCTGAACTTGGTACCTTTTAAGTCAGTACCTTTTACTCTCACAGAATTGTAAACCGGGAATATGCCTAGTCTGAAACACATTCGAATTTGGGGGTGTACAGCACATGTGCTGAAAGAGAACGCGGGTAAGTTGGAATTGAGGACAGAAGTTTATTTCTTTGTGGGGTATCCCAAGGGAATGAATGGTGGTCTGTTTTATAATCCTAAGGATCAGATGATCATTATTAGTACCAATGCTCGATTCTTAGAAGAAGATTATATTATGGATCACTAGCCTAATAGCAAAATTATTCTGAAAGAAATGAGAGAAAATACCTGTAGAATGGAAGAGGAACCACAAGTCGCTAATATTCCATTACCTTATCGTAGTGGGAGAATTATCGGGATAGGTGCAAATCATGAACATGATACTGATGCACAGGATTCAATTTCTGCACAGCGTGTTACTGCTAGTACACAGACATTGGTAGTGTCTCGTCGTAGTGGGAGGACTATTCATCAACTTGATCAGTATATGTTCTTGAGAGAGTATTTTGACAAGATCCTGACAGAACTGATACCGAGCCCTGTAACTACAATGAAGCACTTTAGAACAAAGATGCAGATCTTTGGCAAAGGGTTATGAATTCAGAGATGGAATCTATATATTTTAATTAGGTCTAGAAACTTGTAGAACCACCTAAAGAGATAAAATCTATTGAATGCAAGTGGATCTATATGAGGAAGAGAGGAGTAGATGAAAGGGTTGAAACCTTCAAAGTTAGGTTTCTTGCTAAAGGGTTCACTTAGAAAGAAGGGATCGATTATGCAGAAACCTTTTCACCGGTAGTTATGCTTAAGTCTATCCAAATTCTCTTATTCATTACTGCTCATTTTGATTACGAAATCAGATAAACAGATGTCAAGACAGCTTTCCTTAACAGAAGTCTTGACGAGTGTATCTATATGATACAACTAGACGGATTCATTGCAAAGGGTCAGGAACACATGTTGTGTAAGTTTAAGAGATCTATTTATGAACTTAAGTAGGTATCGAGGTATTAGAACACTTGATTTGATCAAGCTATAAAGTCTTATAATTTTGATCAAAGTCCGAATGAGTCCTGTGTGTATAAAAACGTGACGGAAGCGTGGTAATTTTTCTCGCACTTTATGTAGACGATATCTTGCACATCGAAAATGATGTGGGGGTATTATCTACTGTTAAAATATGGTTATTTGGATAGTTCAATATGAAGGACTTGATAAAAGTCAGTCACATCATTGGGATCAAGCTTGTGCAAGATCAAAAACAAATGATATTGGGGTTATCACAAGTGAAGTATATCGATGATATCTTTACTCGTTTTAGCATGCAGGATTCCAAGAAATAGTTTCCCCCTTTCAGGTATATAATCTCTCTATCCAATGATCAATATCCTAAGACACCTGATGAGATAGAGAAGATGAAGACGGTTTCATATGCTTCAGCAATAGAAAGCCTCATATATGCTATGGTTTGTACTAGGCCCGACATCTGCGTTGTCGTTGGCATGGTTAGCAGATATCAGTTTAATCCAGGGCAAGAGTATTGAACTGCTGTAAAGAATATAGTCAAATACATAAAAAGGACTAAGAATTATATGTTGGTTTACCAAGCAGACAGCTTAGTACCTTTAGGGTACACAGACTCAGATTTTCAGTTTGATAAGGATTTCCACAAGTCTACCTTAGAATATCTGTTTACTTTAGGAGGTGGAGCTATAAGTTAGAGGAGTATCAGGTAGTCCTGTATTGCTGATTCCATTATAGAAACCGAGTACATGGCAGCTTCTAAAGTAGGCAAGGAGGCCGTTTGGCTCAGGAACTTCCTGTTGAATCTAGAGGTGGTACTTTCAGTTCAGCCATCTATTACATTTTATTATGACAATAGCAGAACAATTGCAAACTCGAAGGAGTTAAGAGTCTACAAGAAAGGAAAGTACATTGAGTGTAAGTATCACTTAATACGAGAAATTGTACAGAGATGTGATATTGCTGTGATCAATATTGCATTAGGAGACAACCTTACAGATCTTTTTAGAAAGAGCTTACCGATTAAGACTTTTGATAGTCATGTAGAGGGCATGAGAGTCAGATGTATAGCAACAAGATTTTGAGTATAAGTTGAAGATTGTTAGGGTTAGTATACTGAAAATTATAATTTTAGTATTTAATTTTATTTTAATAAAATTAATTTTTTTATTTTATGAGAATCTGTATGAGTAATGTATGTGTATCATTTCTTTATGTTATGCATGGATGTCATTTATTCTGTATAGTATTTAATCTGCTGTATAAAGTACGACTTGCACACAGAAGATCAGATTTTAGGTTCTTGAGGAATATAAATTTTATGTTCACAGTTTAGATGGAAATAGACATACCATCAGTACAACTGTAGCATAGAGTTTTAACAGGCCTGTCTTAGTTACGAAAAACAGATATTAGCGTCGTCTATTATTCCGACTCTGTGTTCTAGTACACTTTGTGTGTATTGAATGTGACACATTAGTGTAATTAATTTTATACTAACTATATAAAAGTAATAACATGCTAGGGTTGGTATACTGAAAACTATGTTTTTAGTTTTTAGTTTTTAATTTTATTTTAATAAAATTATTTCTTTAATGTTATGTATGAATGTCCTTTATTCTATATAGTATTTAATCAGATTTTGGGTTCTTGAAGAATATAAATTTTATGTTCACAGTTTAGATGGAAATAGACATATAATCGGTATAACTGTAGTACAGAGTTTTAATAGACCTATCTTGGTTACGGAAAACAAATACTAGCGTCGTCTATTATTTCGACTATGTGTTCTAATACACTTTGTGTGTATTGAACGGGACACATTGGGGTAATTAATTTTATACTGATTATATAAATTAATTCACAACCCAATGTTATTATGAATAGTGCTTATGCAATTAATCTTAAAATAATTATTAATTTACATATATTTAATATTCGTTATTTTGATTCATTAGAGGATGCGATCTTATATGGGTTTATACTTTCAGTGAGTTGAATAGCGGTATTATTTATATGGTAAATATTAATTATTGATAGAATTCATGTTCCGAAGAATTAGGATTGACGATACCCCCTAAAGAAACTTATAAGTTTTAACTGGGCCAAACCTTACAAGTGGATTTGATTATCCGGCGACCAAATAAGTTAAGCAGAAGGACTTAAGGAATTATAAGACGCCGATTAAATTAAATTGTCAGTAATTAAATTTAATTGACGGATATTGAGAATCTTAACATGGGGAGAAATATTGTTAAGGATTTAATAACATGAGTTCAATACAAGATGGTCTTAAGATTGTGAGTCAGAGTGCAATTATAGTTCTTTAGTGGTGTAAACTGAAACTGCTGTTAGTTATCCATAATTACAGATACCGCTATGAGGTTTACTTAATTGCGGAAACTATTGATACATCTCTGTGTTCCTCTAGAAGTTTGATTCATAATTACACCACAGGTCCCTGTTGTAGCCCCATAAATATGTGGATGGGCTCAACCAGTTTCATAACTAGTTTTCAAGACTAAAGCTATCCAGGTTCTGTCGGTACGAGTTCTCGGAGGATTATAACCCACACTATATCCGAGAATTGCATAAGAA
This sequence comes from Heliamphora pulchella, assembly GCA_032270985.1. Lineage (NCBI taxonomy): Eukaryota > Viridiplantae > Streptophyta > Magnoliopsida > Ericales > Sarraceniaceae > Heliamphora > Heliamphora pulchella. The sequence goes on along the minus strand of JAULJZ010163477.1, from coordinate 36,073 downwards.
AATACAATAGAAGATCTGACGAGAGCTTCAACTCGGAAACAAAATTGTAGTTGAAGATTCAACCGGTAAAAGGGTAATCTTCTAAATTAGCTGTGATTGCACGGGTTCTAATTTTGATCGATCGACGTCAAAAGTTTTATCTGGATCTAGTTTCGGCGTTTGCCCATCTAGTTAATTTTTTACCAAAAATCGTTTGAAAAAATATAACCTTGGCAGTTTTGCCTCCAACATAACATAAAGATCATCAACCAATGTACCAGAATAGATAAACTGTTTGTTATTCTTAATAACCACAAAGTTATTAAAATAAACCAAATATCCATCTCAAACCAGTCTAGAAACAGACACTAAATTCCTTCTAATGGAAGGCATATAAAGGCAATCTCTCAAAATTAAAATTCTATCTCTACTAAAACTGAGAGTAACATCTCCCACTGCAACTGCTGTCACCCTTGTATTATTATCAATATGTAGGTAAATATTTCCATCACTGAACAGTCTGGTTTCCTGAAACTCTTGCAAAGAATTACAGACATGATTAGTGGCTCCTGTATCTACACACTAGGAACCGGTAAATAACACCACTAAACATGTTTCCACAACTAGTGAACAGAAATAACCTTTGTTGTTCTACTTGCCAAGATAAACAGGACATTACTTTTTCCAGTGTTATGCCTGGTTGTAGTAAAAACACTTGTCTATCAGTTTTCTCACACCAGCTTTAAGCCCAATAGCTGCCTTTGCGCCTATGTTTCCTTGTTTCAAAACCTATTTCTTCTTCTTGCCTTTTGGCTAAAAGGAAGAACTCTTTTCAACAACAAACGCACTACCTGGCTTCTTAAGAATACCCTCTACTGCTTAGAGTATGTTATTCACCTGGGTTTCGCAGTTAATCCCAGCTCTAAAGATCTCCAATTCATTTAGAAGACTAATAATTTCATAACATGATCTCAAACTGAGGTGCCTTTAGCCATGCTTGTGTTCATTAGAGACTTCATGGCCACCTGCTTAGCAACACGATTTTGATTCCCAAACATCTTTTTGAGGTTCATACTTATGTCATAGGCACTGGGCATAAACTGATACTAATGCTGAAATACATTTGACATGGAAGCAAAAAGTAACATCGAGCCATCTGGTTAGTCTTCTGCCAGTTTTGATAAGCCCAAGTTTTCGGTTCGGTTTTCCCATCATCAGGTACTGGTGGACAAATCTCAAACAACACAAACTTATAGTTCTTGGCAGTTAAAACGATATCAAAATTCCTTTTCCAGTCAACATAATTTGGACCTATAAATTTGTTTTCTTTGAGTATAGTCACGAGTGGATTGAAAGTCATTTTATCATGAGAATCACATAATTAAAAACTATTATTTACGATGAGCAACATTTTAAATTTTATTTTAAAATCGGTTCCCTCTACCATTTTTTTAAAAAAAATGGCCAATCTAAAACTAATTGAGAATCAAATAATTAAAAACCATTAAAGGTGGGATTAGATTAAAATAAAGTTAGCACAATCTAAATTTATTTGAACCCATGATTAAATCAAATCATAATCAAAGACGGCTCTGATACCCATTGTTGGGGCAAACTGTCAAGATTCTAAAGTTATGTCTATGATTTTAGTAAAAAATAATCCGGACAAAAAAATGCCAAAACAAGCTCCAAATTAAAACTTTTGATATTAAACAATCAAAATAAAATCCGATAATACTCCCAAAGTTTGTTTTAGGATTATACATTTTGAAATCTGGTTAGATTGATTTCGGTTATAGCAACAATTTTAGTTAACAATCTGCCACTGTTTTTGACTTTTAGTCAAATTTGCGACACAAGTCTTCTGTTGTATTTTTGAATGTTAGAACTAGATCGTAGTGTGGGTGACGCTATTCGTGTTCTTTAAAAATCTTTGTTAACTTGACTTAGGTTTCAAAGACGTGGAAATCCTAACCACCCAGTTAACTGACGAATAATAATTAATTCTGACGCCAGGTTTTATAACATTATATATATAGGTTACAATAGAGATCTGTGGAGTAAATAAGACATGAGATTCTAATGTAATTATGAAATTCTACCTCAACCATGAAGTAATTTCATAAAAATATAAATTATAATTGCACTCCTAACTTTATTCTCAAACTTGAAGTATTCGAGCTTTTGTTATTAAATACTTATTTATTCTCTCTAAGTTAAAATTACAGATACCTGCCGATTAAATTAAATTATTGATAATTATATTTAATCAGTTTCTTTAAAAAAATTTAAAGACCTTTTACTTAATTTGTTTGACTGCCGGATTATAAAATTCACCTGCAGGGTTTGGCTCGGTCAAAACCCATTAGATGTAAATAGATCTACAAGAGGAAGAGAGGAGCAGACATAATGGTTGAAATTTTTAAAATTAAGCTTGTTGCAAAAGGGTTTACTCAGAAAGAAGGGATCGATTATGAGAAAATATTTTCGCCGTTAGCCATGCTTAAATCTATTCGAATTCTCTTATCCATTACAGCTCATTTCAATTACGAAATTTGATAAATGAATGCCAAGATAGCTTTCCGTAACGGAAGTCTTGACGAGTGTATTTATATGGTACAACCAGATGGTTTCATAGCAAAGGACCAAGAGCATATGTGTACAAGCTTAAGAGATCTATTTATGGACTTAAGCAGACATCAAGGTTTTGGAATACTCGGTTTGATCAAGTTATAAAATCTTATAATTTTGATAAGAGTCCAAATGAGTCCTGTATGTATAAGAAGCGTGACAGAATCATGGTAGTCTTTTTAGTACTTTATGTAGATGATATCTTGCTCATCGAAAATAATGTGGAGGTATTATCTTTGGTGAAAGTATAATTATTTGGGTAGTTCGATATGAAGGACTTGAGAAAAGCCAGTCACATCAATGGGATCAAGTTTTTGCGAGATAAAAAACAAAGGATGCTGAGCTTATCACAAGAAAAGTATATCGATAATATTCTTACTCGTTTTAGCATGCAGGATTCCAAAAAAGAATTTCTCTGTTTCAAGCATGAAATCACTCTATCCAAGGATCAATGTCCTAAGACATCTGATGAGATAAAGAAGATGAAGGCGGTTCCTTATACTTCGCCAGTAGGATGCCAAATTTATGTTATGCTTTATACTACTCCCCACCATGGTCAGATCGTAGTGATTTGATACTTTTACCCAGGCACTTCTTCGCCTCTGCCTTGAATTCTTTGAATTTCTCAAAACATTCAAACTTACAGTGCATCAGGTTAATGTATTCATACCTTGAGTAGTAATAAATGAAACTAACGAAAATACTCAAAGCTACCTCTAGCCTAGATTGTCATAGGACCGTACACATCAAAATGAACAAGTTCCAATAGTTCTTTCGCTCTATAGCCTTTGGCCAAAAAATGCCTCTTTGCCATCTTTTCCTCTAAGCATGATTCATAGACTGGAAGCACCTTTACTTCAAATGAACACAAAGGTCCAACTTCTATCAGTCTATTTATCATTTTTAGATTAATATGACTTAAGTGTAAGTGTCAAAAAAATGTTTGGTTCATTAAATAAGAAAACTTTCTCTTATATGGTAAATTAGATGTGCTATTCAATTCAGTCAATTGCAGTGTTTGAGAGATTAGAGTAATAACATAAAGATCATCTACTAATGTACCAGAATAGATAACTCATATATTATCCTTAATAACCATAGAATTATTAAAATAAATAAAATATCCAATTTTAACTAATCTAGAAACGAAAACTATGTTCTTTCTAATAAAAGGAATATAAAGACAATCTCTCAATATTAAAATTCGATCTCTACAAAAACAGAGAGTGACATCTCCCACTACAACCGCCGTCACCTTTGTATTATTGCCCATATAGAGGTAAATCTCTCAATCATTAAGTTATCGAATTTTTTAGAATTCCTGTAATGAATTGCAGACATAATTAGTGGTTCGTGTATTTATACACCAGGTATCGGTAGATAACACCGCTAAACATGTTTTCACAACCAGTGAAAAGAAATTATCCTGTTTGATTAGCTTACTGAGATAAACTGGACATTGCTTTTTCTAGTACCGTGTCTGGTTGCAATGAAAATATCTGTCTTTCGGTTTTTTCACACCAGTCCGTGGCCCACTAATTACCTTGGAAATCATGCCACCATATTTCTAAACTTTTTTCTTCTTCATGTCTTTCGGCCCAATGGAAGAACCCTTTTTAGAAACAAACATATTCTTTGGTATTGAAGGAATACCCTTGGTAGTTAAAGTTATATCCAAGTTACTATTTTAGTCAACAAAATTCGATCCCATTAGTTTGTTTTCTTTGAGTATTAACGCGAGTAGATTGAAAATAATTTTAATCCTGGAAATCATATAATTAAAAATAATTGTTAATTATGATGAGTAAAATTTTGAATTTATTTTAATTTGGTTTCCTCTACCATTAAGAACTTTTCACCAACAGTTTGGTACCTTGTGATTAGCATGACTCGATGGGAGGACGTCTACTATTTATCATTTATCCAGACATTTCAATTCTATTAATTTTACCATCTAGGCAATTGACCCTACCAAGTAAAATTAAATAACTGACATAGTTTCGGTCTAGTTAATAATAGCAGTAACTTAGATGGAGATGATACTATTATATACCCTTAACTGTTAACCACTACTTAATTCCAAATCAATCATTTCGCAATGAACCCTTAAGATGGAGAAGTGATCCACACTAACAATTATCCAATATTATTCCTGAAGGAGATTTGTACTGACAATACCATAATTAATCTGTCCGATTGGGAGAAATGCCTTATTGTCAACACGCAGAATTAATTACATCGCCTACAAACTGGTGATGGAGACCACGAAATTTATCTATAAATAAATTTTCTCTCCCACTTAGATTTTTTAAAAAATATTTAAGTGTTATAAAAATTCGTTTAATTAAAATAAATTTATTAATTTCAAAAACTACACAATTTAAAATAATTCAAAATATCTTTTCGTGTACACGATTTCAAATATTTCAGTTTGCCAAACCATCTTTTCGTGTTTTAATGCGTAACATATAAAATATCCGACGAATGCACAGTTTTTCTTTTAACTTTTCAGCTATGTTAGTAATTAAAGGTATTCAATTATTTTATGTTTACGTCACATATTTTTCAAAAATAATAATTTATTAAGATTAAATACTTTTCTATTTAATTAACTTAAAATTCAGAATTAATTTTTACGTTTTTCAATATATCGGATTTAATAAAAAAAATTATCTTAAACGTGTTATTTTGTAAAAAAATAAAATATCTAAAAAAAATTCACTTAATTAAAAGCTTTTAATTAAAAAATTTTAATTTTGTTTTTCTTTACAAAATTTTAACTAAACCCAAATTTTTCAAATTAATTAAATTAACAAGAATATATAAAATTGATATATATCATCCACGCAGTTTAAAAGAATATAAATGTAAGATGTGTATATATTCTAATTTTATGATCATTATGAAACTCTAAAGAGTTTCAGTTTCTTGCAAACAGATAAGTTTCTAGTCTTTCAATCCTTATAGAAAGCTGCTTATCAGCGTCCGAATTCTACCAAGATTCTTCAATAATTAGTATTATAGATATACAACGCATCTCATATCAGTTATCATCAAAAAACCAATCGCCAAGGCCCCGAACCATCAGCCACCACCACCGGCCAAACCACCAGCTCGTCACCAGCTTTTGCTGTCAAATTTTCGAGGCCGTTTCAGCCTCATCCGAGCTCTGTTTTTATTCCCATTTCTTCTGGAACGTAGTTAATGAAATATACTATTTTTCTCAAAAAAATGGTCTAAAATAGCCCCAAAAGCAGCCTTCTATGGTCGCCGAAACACAAAAAAACATTGTTGCCCGCAGCAGTACTGCATTGCCAACTTTTCAAGGCCATTTCGACCTCATTCGAACTCCATTTTCGTCCCTATTTTTTTTGAAACACAGCTAACAAAATATACGATATTTCTGTAAAAAATTCTGATTTGAAAATAGCCCTAAAATAGCCAACAAAAGCTCAAGAAGTCGCTGCGCATCACCGCCCACCGCCGCTGTTGTTATGCCGCTTGTTTCAGCTTGTCTTGTGGTTGTTTTGGCTCCCATTTTTCACTGATTTTAGCACTAATATCCAGCAATTTGTTGCCTTGAAGAACTCCTCAAAAATATTCTCGAAAATGCTCAAAACGGAGTCCTAAAACATCCCAAATAGTCGGCTATTGCCGCCGTTCATGCCACCGTTTTTCTACTATTTTTGGTTTAGATTTTTTCCATGTTTTGGAACTATTTTTCCAACCTATTTTACTGCTATTTTGTGCCAAAACATTGCTCGAAACTCGTCCCGAAAAAGTCGCAAAACCATGCCAAAAATAGGCCATGAACCGCCGCTAGTGGGCTATTTTTGCCGCTATTTTTACTGCAATTTCAGACATATTTTTTTGCTATTTTTATTGCACAAAATCCATAGAAAAACTTATCGAAAAAACCTATTTCAAAACTATGCAAAAATCGCCACGATTCGTGGCCCGAACCATTCGAAACTACCGCCGGTTATGCCGCCGTCTGTTCTTCGTGTTCTTGGATATTCAAACCTATTTTTAAATATTCTAAATAATATTTAAAAATAAATAAGAGTTTACATCAAATACTTATGTCCCGATGGCTCATATTCGAACTAAAAAAGTTTAAACTATCACGATCAACCCTTGTGATTAAAAAAATAAATTATAATCATTATTCAACCATTCAATCAAGCATGAATAAAATAATGATCATAAAACCAGGATTAGAACACCTGCAAAACAAAGTTAGCACAGTTCTAAATCTACTCGACCCCTCGATTAATCGTAAATATAAGTAAAACGACTTTGATACCAATTGTTGGAAGCAAACTGTTAAGATCATTGATTTGTAAACAATTTTTTAAAAAATAAAAATCGAATGGGCAATCTCTGAAACAAGCTCAAGATAAAAACTTTTTTATATCGAACGATCAAAAATAAAATTCGTGCCACCATAGTTAATTCAGATGAATACCTTTTGGTCGATTTTCCAACTACAAACTTCGATTTTCCGAGTTGAAACTCCGGTCAGACCTTCTGCTGTATTCCCAATATGATTTTTGAATGTAGTGTGGGTTACGATCCTTCAAGAACTGAAATTGACAGAACCTGGACAACCTTAGTCTTAAAAGAGAACTTATAAATTTGGTTAGCCTACTCGCATATTTATAGGGTTACAGTAGGGACCTGTTGAGTAATTATGGCATAAACTTCTACTGTAACCCAGATACACATCCAGTGGTTTTTGCAAATATGCAAACCTCTCAACGATTTCTGTAATTATAAAACTTTGCAACGGTTTCTATAATTTTCATAAAATACTAAATTACAGTTCATACCACTAAAGAACTGTAGCTGCACTCTTAGCAAGACCAATTTGTATTGAGCTCCTATTATTAAATGATTAACTCATCTCCCCACGTTAAGATTTTCGATACCCGCCAATAAAATTTATTTATTGACAATTTAATTTAATCAGCATCTTAAAAATTTCTTAAGTCCTTCTACTTAACTTATTTGACCGCTGGATAATTAAATCCACCTGCAGGGTTTGATCCGGTCAAAATTTATAAACTTTCTTAAAGAGGTATCGTCAATCCCCAACAATAGAAACGTGGATTCCATCAATAATTAATATTCACCAGATAATTAATACTGCTATCCAACTCACCGGGACTATAGACGCATAAAAAATCGCACATTTTGATGAATCAAAATAACGAATATCAAATATACGCAAATAATTATTATTTCGGGATTAAGAGTATAAGAACTCATAATAATCTTAGGGTATGAATTAATTTATATAGTCAGTATAAAATTAATTACCCCAATGTGGTCCTGTTCAATACACAAAGTGTACTAGCACAACGAGTCGGAACAATAAACGATGCTATTATCTGTTCCCGTAATCAAGACAAGTCTACTAAAACTCTGTACTATAGTCGTACCGATGGCTTGTCTAATTCCATCTAAATTGTGAACAATAACTTATATTCTTTAAAAACCTATAATCTGGTCTTCTGTGTACAAGCCGTACTCTACACACCAGATTAAATACTATACAGAATAAAGGATAACCATGCATAACATTAAAGAAATGATATTGCATACATTGGTCATTAAGATTCTCATAAAATAAATAAATTAATTTTATTAAAATAAAATTAAATACTAAAACTAAAATAAAATACATGATTTTTAGTATACAACTCTGACAATTTAATACGCCAGCAAAACCCTCATTGATACTCAATTGAATTATACTCAATTGAATTATACCACCACGAAAAAGGAATTGCTGGCAATGGTATTCGCTCTAGATAAACCCTAGTCCTACCTTCTTAGCTTGAAAGTAGTTGTTTTCACAGACCATGCTACTCTTTGGTATCCCTGTCTAAGAATGATACCAAGCCTTGGCTGATTGGCTGGATCCTGCTCCTACAAGAGTTCGATCTTGAGATCTACGATAAGAAAGAAATCGAGAATTGTGTTGCAGACCACCTCTTTCGCCTCCTAATGGAACCCTCCTATAACCCTATCCTATTACGAGACTCATTTCTCGATAAGAAACTTTTTGCGATCACAGGCACCCAGCCCCTTGGTTCACCAACATAGTGAATCATCTGGCAATCATCAAATCCCATCTCACTGGTCTAAATAAGATAAAGGCTGATCCTTTTCCCATGTGAAGCATTACTTCTAGGAAGACCCGAAATTGTTTAAATATTGTCCTGACCAAGTGATCGGACAATATATCCCAAAAAGTGAGATGACTAGCATTTTCAATTTTTGTCACTCACTTGATTGCAGCGGCCACTTTAGTGGTAAGAAAACAGCGACAAAAATCCTACAGAGAGGATTCTATTGGCCCTTACTCTTTAAAGATGCCCACTTTTGTCGGGCTTGCCTTCGATGCCAACAAACCGGCTCGATATCCGTTAAAGACATAATGCCCCTTAATCCCATTTTAGTGGTTGAGCTTTTCGACATCTGGGGCATTAACATCATGGGATCATTTCCATTGTCTCACGGCTACGAATATATCTTAGTGGTAGTGGATTATGTCTCCAAATGGGTAGTGGTCGTGGCTATCAAATCAAATTACCATAAAGTTGTGGTAAAATTTCTTCAAACAAATATCTTCAGTCGATTTGGGTTTCCACAAGCCATCATTAGCGACGACAGCAAACACTTTCTAAACAAATATTTTGTCGCATTACTCCAACGATATTCCATCACGCACAAGGTGGTCACCCCATACCATCCTGAAAAGTGGCGAAATCGACGTGTCGAATCGGGAAGTGAAAAATATCTGACTAAAACCATCCGCCTCAATCGTAAAAATTGGTCTGAAAGGCTCGATGACGCCTTATGGCCCTATCGTATAACATTCAAGACACCCATAGGCATGTCTCCATACTGTCTTTTCTTTGGAAAAGCATGCTACTTACCGGTCAAGCTAGAACACCATACACTATGGGCCATTAAAATGTTTAACTTTGATATGAACACTGCCGGTTCCCACTGAAAACTACTGCTTAGTGAGCTTGAGGAAATCTGTAATAACACCAATGAGAGTTCCCATACCTACAAGTCTCGGACTAAAGCATTCCATGATAAACACATCCACCGTAAGTCTTTAAAGTCCAACCAAAAGTTATGGCTGTTTAATAAAGCTGCAGCTTTTTCTCAACAAACTCTAATCCCAGTGGGGCAGCCCATTTGTGGTAACCCACGTCTAGCATCACAGTGCCTATCAGTTGCTTAACGCTCGAAGTGGTAAGCATCTTACGGTCAATGGACAACGGCTCAAATTGTGCTTCAAAAGTATCTCTTTCGGCCATGCAGTTGAGTCTATCGACATCTTGGATCCTAGTATCTGATCATCTAATCTCTCCTCACATCCGGCTGAAGACGTTAAACTTAGACCTTCTGAGAAGGAACCCGTGTATACTTTTCCTTTCTTTAAATGTCTTTCCTATAATAATAATAATAATAAAACATCGTCCAGATGGACCAAAAATGTCCAAAAAAATTTAAGATTCAATTTTTTCCAAACGGACCAAAAATATATGAACAAATTCAAATCTTAAAAGACTCTGCAATGGTAAGACTGCCCTAACCGCAATCATTAATTGACTCAGTTATCGAGGTACAACGAATTTGGCCAAATCAAATTTATTCAGAAGCACGTTTGGACAAAAAACTTTCTGCTACAAAACATCTGGATGGGCATCTAGAGAGACTAGCCATTTGGCTGGATTTAGGGTTTTAAACCCCTTGGCCTTTCCCCTTCACCCCCTCTCTCTCTTCCTTCTCTATAAATAGGACCCCCTTCTCTCACTCCACACTATTGTTCATATCTTTCTCTCTAGCTTTCATACTCCGACGACTTCCTGACATCTTTTCAAATTTTGTCATTCCCTCATCTTCTTCTTCTCTCACCTCCGGCATTCATGGCCTCGTCTTCACGCCGCCATCAACCGAAGTGCGACCGCCTAACTCCACCAGTCGCTACTCTTACTAATGCCTAGGAGAGCCGTCCCTTCCACCACAAGATTACTTACCTGGTAGAAAAGAACTTCCTGGCCCAGGATTACATCGCCTCCCAGGGGATAAGCTTCTTCGAGCCAGGGGTCTTTCTAGCCTCTTTGGCCCATTTCTGAACCTGCACCCCTTGCCTGGTTCGCCTGTTCTATGAGAACTTCCACAGCATGCAATTTGAGGACCATCTTATTACCACAGTCAACGACGATGACTTTGTCGTCATTGCCAAGCACATCACCATCGTCCTCTTCATTGAAGACAATAAAACCCATTGCCTAGTTGACCACATAACCCCACGTACCACCATGGCTCAGGCTAGCCGGACTGACAACTCCCATCCCTTTGCCGGTCATGGGAACCTTATTAATGATCGGTTTGTGCCCAGTGTCCATTAGGACAATGTCTTTCCCACGGACCATAAAGACAAAAGGTGGGGCAATTTTCTTATTGCCTTAAATGCCCTTCACACTGACAATGTCGTCTCCATCTCACACCTCAAAATTGTGGAAATACAAAAGTTTATACTGGTGTGGCGTTGGTATTTAGGAGTTTTGAAAATAGTTCAGAAATAAGGGCATTCAAAGATGTTTGAAAAAGATTTTAACACCTTGAAAGCAAAATTTTGAAAACTCCTTTTTTTTGTAGAAAATAGAGTCGTCACTTAATTTTTGAGAAAAATTAAGAAAAACAAAAATGGCTTACCGATCTTTAAAACGTTAGCCAGAGAAAAGGGAATCGGGAGCTAAGGTACGAATCGGAGAAGGTGTCAGGCACCCCGTTCGCCCAACCGTAAGGTTGACCTCTACTAATCATCATTGGTTCTTTATAAGATTTTTCAAATGTATGCAAATAAAAATAATAAAGGCAAAGAGAGAACATTCAAAATCAAATATGAAAAATACATAACATATGTACATAGTACTCCAAATCAAAATAAATATAGGGATAAAATCCAGAGTCCTACGGCATGCAATTTCTAACTAAAAGGTACATGGAGCACACCGGCACAGAATTTCATCAAAATAAACTAAATTATCAAAATAAAAAAAATAAAAAAAACATGCTATAAGGTGTTAGAAATTACTTAAACATGAATTGCTAATAAAATGACCTAAACCATCCTAAATATGCATCTAGAGAAAATAGCCCAAAATATGCACGCGCAGGCATTTAGATGAACATTAACATGATGAGTTTTTAACACTAAATGTAAAGAAAAACTTACTTGACAAAGAAAATAATGGTTTCATAACAAAGAAAATTTAAAAGTTCGAAGAAAATAAAGAAAAGAAAAAAAATGTTCATAAAGAAAATCATTGTAAAATGAAGAAGTTAGAAAATGTTATTAAACTATTAGAAAAAAAAATCTAATTATTTACAATTTACATCTTAAAAGGGATAAAATAAAATAAAATAAAAAAGAAAAGAGAAGAAAACTACTACAACAAGAGAAAATTTATATTAACAAAAATTAACTTAAAAGGCTTTTGTGGTTTTTTAGGTTTGATAAAATAAAATAAAAAAAATATGAAGAGAAAGTAACATTAACATTAGAAAGGGAAGAAAAAAAAATAAATGAAATACTAATAAGAAAAAAAAAGAACTACATTAAAAGAAAATAAAAAGGGGTATTAAAAAAAGGATAAAAATAAGACTACATTACAAGATGAAAAAAAATAAAATGCTAAAAAGAAAAATTATCCTACTATTAAGAAGAGAAAAAGAAAATAGAAAATAAAAACTATAAAAGGAATATTAAACTATAGAACACTAAAAAGAAAATTAAAACTACATTAAAAAAAAGTATACTATACTACAAGAAAAAGAAACATAAATGCTAGAAAAAGAATATTAGACTAATGCTTAAAATAAAAATGACATCAAATTAATATTACTAGAAAAGAAAAATAAATAAAAATAAATGCTAGTAAAATTAAACTAATGCTAAAAAGATAAAAGAAATCAAAAATAATTATTAAATTTAGATAATTACTACATTCACATAAATATAAGTGCATTATTGTAACAATTAACAACATTATTAAGCTGTAATTGCCAAAATATGTTAGCACTAATTAATGATTTAATGAAAGAAAGAAAATAGCAAATGTGTTAAGTGCGAATGTGAAGAAGTTAATAACTAAATAATGAACAAATTATATAAGAGAATTACATGAGACAATTTAAATGATAAACAAAGTAACTTACAAAAGAAACATGCAAATTGAAATTGAAAGTTAAGCTGATCACTCCAAAAGAGAGAGGATGGAGTTAGAAGGATCGGAGATCCAAACGAGATACCTAGATTAGCGGAAAATCCTCAAGTCGGGAATGTACTTCGATGAGCCAATCCTTGGGTGGTGATCCAAGTAAGGCTTCAATATAGACGTCGGAAGTTCGGATCTCGGTATTTCGGCAGGGTTTCGACTTCGCAGCTCGAAATTGCTCGGCGACTCGATAGAGCTTCACTCTCAAAACCTCTCACTCAAATTATGTCCTTGAAAACGTACCAGAGGTACGGCATTTATAGAGTTCATCAACCAATGAGATGCTGTCACGTTTTGGGACACGTCAGGCCATTTGGAGTTGGCGGTCGCGATATTGGACATGTCGGTCGCCATGTTGAAAAAAGGTTCCAAAAGGTTCTATTGGCGGTCGCCACAAGGCAAGTTGGCGGCCGCCATGTTGAAGGCGGCGGTTGCCACTTTTGACTAGAATTTTCAAGAAGTTCTATTCGCGGTCGCCACAATGAACATGGCGGTCGCCTTACTTTGATAGCAAATTTTGAAGGTTCGACAAAATTTCTTTGGTTTGAAGGTTTTGGGTTCAAATCCGAGTTTGGAACACTTTTTGATGATTTAACTAAAGTACCATTTCACCTGTTTTCATCATCGAATTTATCTAAGATTAGGCAGGATCAAATTTGGGTGTCTACAGTTGCCCCTCTTTGATATAACTTGCATAGCAATGCGTGAAGCAGGTTATATCAAAGACCTAGAGGCAACATCCATTTGACCGAGCCGTCAATCTTAGGTCACAAACATACAAGCACAGTGGTCGTACTCGAATTTTCATCGAGCTGCATATGTTCCCCTTTGTTAAGGATCATACCAAAACGTAGTTCGCGGGGCAAAAATGCAAGGATGCGACATAACGTAAATGCTAACATGATGCAGATGCTAACAAGATGTAAACATTAATATGATCAAACAGATCCTAGAGATCGGGTTAAGATCTAAAGGGAGCATAAACATGCGAGTCAAAGATCGAGTTAAGATATGAGAACTCAGTTGGGGGTAAAGTAATTACAAGGGTCGAGTTAAGATTCAAGAAATTATTTTATCCGTGAAAGCAATTGATCGGTCGAGTTAAAACCTCACAATTTTGGGGTGAAAACGGGATAAAAATAATTAAAAGATAATTTACGGGTTAAAATTAGATTTATCGGGAAGAAAACCACGAATTAGTCGGTCGAGTTTAGACCTAAAAATTCGGGACGAAACGTAGGATAAAAATAATTAAAAATCAAGTTACGGTTTAAAATTAAATTTATCGAAAAGATAAGGATTACAACACAAAATTATTTTTAGAATTATTTCTAAATACAAAAAATTTTCTCAAAATATTTTTAAGAAACACCCGAGATTATAAAATCATTTTTGAAAAGGTCTAAAGGTCAATTTTAGAAGAACACATACAAAAATTAAAGATTTTATGTTTTCTAGAAAAAATACTTTTGCTAATAGAATAAGGAGAAAATAATCTATACAAATAAAAAATAGACGCACACAAACGAAATAAAATGCATGCAATCAAAACATGTATTAAAAGCCCCAAACAGTCCTTCTCAAAACCCTAAAACGTCATAATGATGAATTGACATGACGTGACCCTTGGTAACCTTGCGGCCGGCGAGCCTAAAACCCTCTGACATGGCGGTTGCCGGGTAAAAACTCTTCCAGCATGGCAGTCGCCAAGTGACGTTTGACGAACATGGCGGTCGCCAACATTCCATATGGCAGCCGCCAACTCGAGGGGCGTATATGGTCTTCTAGGCGCGCTGTTTTCCTCATTCGCGCATCACTCTTCTCTCTCTCTAGCTTCTATTCTCTCAGAATTCTCTCAAAACTTCTAAGCCTTCTCTTGCTTTCTCCTTGCTTCTTTCTGCTTCAACGATGTTCACACTGTTGTTCGTGATTCCATTCTTCTTCATGGCGGGCCAAGGCCATGGGGATGATAACTTGGGGGCGACAAGGCCTCTCTACTGCCGGGAGTTTTTCCACGGGGACTTTCAGAGGTACGGATTCCAGTGTTTCTGCCAGTGGGGTCACCTCCATGCAGCCCCCTGCTGCGGTGGACGCACTCGTACTCGAGGCGAAGCGTGCCTCTCACCGGGTTGCTGAGGAGGAGGCACGAGCAGCTGCCGAGGCAAAGGAGGCTGCAGATGCTACTGCAGAGGCCGCAATGGCCGACTTTTTGGACCCCAATGCTGTAGAGGGCCACCCAGCGCCCTTCGATCCACTTACGTACGCCGCGGTTCCTCATCGCTTACATCCGGGTGGAATGCGACGATACGAGCCTCCTACCGATGTTGTTGCTGCCGACGTTTTAGTACGGGAGCCTGACACCACATTTCTCGCCGGCGACCTTTGGTATGTACTCTATCCTTACTTTTAAAATACTAAAGTATGATATATCAAACGTAGACTCATGCTTAGGATCCTCCATATGATATGATAATGTATTTTGATATGATGATGAATGATATTTTATTTTGATGATTGTGTGAGGCTTTGGGATTTGAACTTAGCTTAGGCACCTTTGCTATAGAGATTTAAAACAGTAGTGACACTTAACATTTGAACAAACAATGAAAGAAATGGACAATTATTTTTAATGAAAATCACAAAATAAAAGGTTTTGAATTTTTTTTTTATAGAAAAAACATAAATATTTTTAAAAAAAGGGGAAAATTTTTGGTTTTTTATTTTTGGGGAATGAAAAATAAAGGAATAATTTTTATCAAAAATTTTAGAGGTAATTTTGTCAAAAAATTCTAAATAAAGAAAATTTTTCAAAATCACAAACTCTAGAAATCTAAGAGGTATTGTTTTTTTAAATCTAAAAAATTAGGAAAAATTTTGGAAATACTTAGAAAAATTTTGGAAAGAATCTTAAAAAATTTGGGCAAGTTTTAAGACAAATCCTGAAGAATTTTTTAGAAATCTTTTTAAAAAAATCTTAGAAATTTCAAAAACTTTAAGAAAGATTTTTTGAAAAATCCTAGGAGAATTTTTTTTTTAAATACTAGAAAATTTATGAAAAATCCTAAAAATCTTTGGAAAATTTTAAGAAAATCCTGAAAAAATTTTAGGAAGATTTTTTTTTTCCAGAGGATTGGGGCAAATTTTCAAAAATTTCTATAAAATTAATCCTAAAATGGTAGGGCAAAAGCGGTAAAACAGAAATATCAGAGGGAAGATTTGCTTGGCGCGCCAAGGTTTCAGGGTTCCTAATCTTTTACTAGAACGTGTAAAAATCAAAGAATCGTTACTTACACACGAATCTAGGGTTAGAAAGATTTACCTAATTTATCAGTGCTTACAAAGAACCGAATGGTCACCACTCACACACGACCCTAGAGTTAGAAAGATTTGCCTGATTTATCAAAGCTAAGAAAGAACCGAAGGGTCGTCACTTGCATATGAACCTAAGGTTAGGAATGTTTGCCTGATATATCAAGGCTTAGGAAGAACAGAAGGGTCACCACTCACACACGGACCTAGGATTAGGAAGATTTGCCAGATTTATCAGGGCTAAGAAAGAACCGAATGGTCGTCACTTACATACGAACCTAGGGCTAGGAAGGTTTGCCTGATTTATCAGGGCTTAGGAAGAATCGAAGGGTCGCCACTTACATACGAACCTAGGGTTAGGAAGATTTGCTTGATTTATCATGGCTAAGAAAGAACTGAAGAGTCACCACTTACACACGAACCTAGAGTTAAGAAGATTTACCTGATTTATCAGGGCTCAGAAAGAACCGAATGGTCGCCACTTACACACGAACCTAGGGTTAGGAAGGTTTGCATGATTTAGCAGGGTTTAAGAAGAATCGAAGGGTCGCCACTTACACACAAACCTATGATTAGAAAGATTTGCCTAATTTATCAGGGCTTAGGAAGAATCGAAGGGTCGCCACTTATACACGAACCTAGGGTTAGAAAGATTTACTTGATTTAACAGGGCTTAGGAAGAACCGAAGGGTCGTTACTCACACACGAACCTAGGGTTAGGATGTTTGGCTGATTTATCAAGGCTTAGAAAGAATTGAAGGGTCGCTACTTACACACGAACCTAGGGTTAAAAAAATTTACCTTATTTATCAGGGCTTAGAAAGAACCGAAGGGTCACCACTCACACACGAACCTAAGCTTAGGAAGGTTTTCCTGATTTATCAGGACATAGAAAGAACCGAAGGGTCGCCACTCACACCCGAACCTAGGGTTAGGAAGGTTTACCTTATTAGGGCTTAGGAAGAACTGAAGGGTCGTCATTTATACATGAATCTAGGGTTAGAAAGAGTCGAAGGGTCGCCACTTACATATGAACCTAGGGTTTTTATTGCTTTTGGTTGTCTACTGTATACTTTATGTGTCGAATCTGTTCTTTATATATCTTCTATTTGTCTTCTCCTTTCAGGCTGGTCACTACGTCCGTGGCTTTGGAGGTTCTGCCTCTGGAGAGGTATTGGAGTGGTATGATGCCCTCTCTACTCCTAACCGGGCTTACATTGACGCCTCGGATTTTGCTCGCTTCATACCCTTATTGGGCAGGACGAGCAATGACTGGGTATGGTTGACAGCCTTGGCGGAGCGGTGGTGGGATACCACCAATACCTTCCACTTTACCAATTTTGAGGCCACCTTGACGCCTCTCAATTTTGCTCTCATTACCGATATCAGAGTCGGTGGTGCTCTCATTCCATTCGACCCTACCATTACTCGTTCTACTGACGCGCTGATGTACTTTCTCGAAGCCATCCCTATGCAGTTGGACCACGACCGGGTTCGGTATACATGGTTCATTGAGCGATTCAGACATTTTCACTGCATCGAGCCCTACCACTTCAAGTGGGTTGCCCGGGGATTCTTGATGTACATGTTTGGTACCTCCTTGTTTTCGAACAAGGAGAATACCGTATATTTGCATTACCTCGGTGCCCTGGCTCATCTTGACCAGGTTGCTTCATTCGATTGGGGAGGAGTTGCTCTCGCCACCCTTTACAGCTTCATGAGAACTCTTACTCGGTTCCCCCAGGAGCATAGCATCGGGAGATACTGGAGGGTCTAGGAGGTATGATTTTATTTTTTCCCCTTTTTCTATTCATTTCTGTTCTTTATTATCCATCATCTGCTTGCTGACATCTTCTCCTTGCAGCTTTGGACTTATGAGTTCCTCAAGTTTCATGTCATGGCGAACTCCATGGCATATCCTCTAGTCATTCCTCGTGCAGCCCGGTGGTCCCGTGGGCTGAAGGGGAAGAAGGTTAGAGGGAAGGACATAGATCGTTTCCGGGTTTCACTGGACCGGCTGACCACCAGGTATCATTTTACTGTGTCCTGTTCGCAGCTGTTTACTTGTTCACCGCACTATATTGTTTCTGTTCATACTGATCACTTCAAACTGTATTCACTGCTTATTATTTTCTGCACTGTACTTGTTGTAGGTCCACTAGGATGTTTGGAGGGGAGTAGAGGATCGGGCCGGCGCAGACCTGATGCGCAGCTGTGGCATTGCTACGAGGCGTATTTTGCTAGAGGGTCCATTCGAACGGGATTATTATCTCGGGGGGCGAGTGGTTCGCCAGTCGCTCAGCCTTGATCATTTCCGTATACCGGTGGTTCCTCCAGTACGCATGTGCCGGACCGAGCTTCTAGGCTGGGTCGACTTGTTGCTGGAGACAGTGGGGACTCTAGTTTCAGAGCTATTGGTGCCGAAGGGGGATTATATTGCTTGGGCTCAGGCCCATTTACTAGGCTCGTTAGGTCCTGGCCCTGCTGCCCTTGGTGGCAGGAGGAGGGAACGAGCACCAGAGGATACTGACAACGGTGCTGCGGGAGCTGCTGCTGGTGATGTTGTTGGCGGGATACGGGGCCTAAAGATTCCATGGGATGTCCAAATCGTAGCGTATGGCTTCCCCTTTTCTCTACCAGTCCATGTTCTGCCAGTGCCGAAGTTTAGGGTTGACATTGGCCAGGTTAGTTTCCTACCTTCCCTTCAGTCACTTGTTCGCCTTTATCAGTCTAGTTTTTCCTAAACTGTCCTCTTTTGCAGGTCGATCATGCTTGGTAAGACCATACAATATTGATGGTCACCGGCTTGAGAGTACTGGTCCGGCAGATGGATGCCTCAATGCGAGCAGCCAACATTGCTTTTACACCAGTAGCCGTTATGAGTAGCTTGCATGCTCTTTTTAGCTTTTTTACATTTTTCTGTCTTTACTTTGTTCTGAGTCTTACTTCTCTCTTGACAGCCTCCAGTTCCTGCTACCGGTATAGTGTCCGCCACAGGCTCCTGTTAGGCCTCCTGCTCCAGCCCCGTCCTCAGTTCGAGGTCGTGGTTTCCAGGTATCTTCTCGGGCTAATTCCAGAGGATCAATCTCATCTTCTCGGAGCTAGCCCAGAGTCGTCTCTTCCTCCGACAGTGATGATGGCAATGACTTTGACAGATTCTTTGAGGATGATAGTTCGGAGAAGGCCGGCCCTTCCTCCCGCTGAGTCCGCTCAGGGCATACTTGAGAGAGAGAGCTCCCCCATTTTCTAGTTTTATTTATCTTTTGCTACATTTTATTTTGATGTGCCTGCGTGCCCCAGTTTGACACATTTATGGGTCTGCGTGCCCCAGTTTGACACATTTATGGGTGTGCGTGCCCCTGTTTACGATTTTATTAGGCCTGAGTGCCCCAGTTATTACTCTGATACATTTTATTATTTTCTGATGTATTTCTGGGCCTTCGTGCCATTTATTACTTCTCATGTTCATCTTGTTTGCATAACTTTCTTTATATGCGGCTCAAGCTATCTTTGATGCATGATTCAAATGCCGCAATTTATACAGATCATACAAACTGTAAACTAACACACACCTACCATGTTCAAACATGGCGGTCGCCATATACAACATAGCGGTCGCTACTTTTAAGGAGACTAACATGGTGGTTGCAATTTTTAACTTGGCTGTCATCTAGTCAAATGGCTGATGTCACTGTACTATGCTTTTTATAGTTGGCGGTCGCCATCTCCAAGGTGGCAATCGCCTCGTTGAACGTATCTTTTGTCGAGATTTTGATTTCCTCCCCTTTTTTGCCTTATAAATACAGCCATGGAGGCCCCATTTTCTGTTATTCTCACTCAAATGGCTAATCTCCTTTCTTTATGGATTGAGGCATTTTCCCATATCGAGCATTTGAACTTTGGTCCTTTTGGTATCAACTCCTTATTTCCTCTCATGACTGTGAAGACTGATGGACCTTTGTTGGAAGCTGCTGCTCGGCTATGGGATCCTCAGTCCCGTGTCTTTCGATTTGGTCTTGAAGAGTTATGCCCCACTGTGGAGGAGTTTGCTGCTATCCTAGACTTGGCTCTGCGGAGTCCTATTGTTGTTCCCACTTTCTCCTTTTCGGCTCGGCAACGGGTGATACAACTCTGTGGTCTATCTAAGATGAAGGCTTTTTTTTCTGACATCGAGTGACTGCATTGACATTCCCTGGATCATTGATAGATTCTGTCTTACTGGTGACCTTAGCGACCTTGAGTTTTAGTTGCGGCGTCGTTATGCTCTTTACGTATGTCTTCTTGCTTAGTATCTTCTTGTTCCTTCTGATGGGCATGTGAGACCCTGTACCGTTTGTTTTTTTTATATATATGCATGTTAGGTGTTTTGACGCCTTTTTAGTATTTTCGCTTTGATATGCCTCTATGAGTTTTGATGCCTGTTTTGGTTAATCTAAGTATGTGGGATAACTTCTCGGGGATGTAGGGAGTTTTTGTGCGAATTTCGGAAATTCAAAAAAAAGATATTTTAGCGGTCTATAAATATCTGGAGTTTGATATTTTCAAAGGATATTTTCAAAATTTAACTACTAAGTTTCCTCCAAATTCTCTCTGTCTTCTCTCTAACTTCTCGGGGGCCCGGGGCTTGATTTTTGACGGACCAATAGCCGATCCTTGCTATTAGTTTCATGGTCTACGCATCCATCCGGACGAAATTTGATTTCGACGAAGTTCAAATTTGCACGTAGATCGAGGCATCAAGTTTTTGACCCGACGGGTAGGATCTCAGATTCTATTGCTGTACAAGGGTACTATATGTAATCATATACTGTTTCACCGTTTAAAAACGCATAAAATCTGATTTTATGTTTTAGATCTGATTTTTGATTTAAAACTATTTTTCGACGTTTTCGGTGGATAGAAGTGTATTTTGAGGGTTTCCTTTAGAGGTTTTGGCGCGAGGCTTAGGTGTGTTGATGTTAGAGGATGTTCGGGGGTTTGATTTGAGGTTCGAAAGCAAGAACATGCAAAAATCGTAGCTCAACAACACTTTCTAGGTGAGTTCAGTCGACTGGATCATCATGCTATGAGTTCAGTATAATTGCTTATACATGTGTTGTATAATTGCTTTTGGGGAAAATATTGAAATGTTTTGTTGATCTCCATGTTGATGGATGGATCCACATATGCATGTGTAATGTATATTTGTAAAAGGTTTTGTATAAAGGTTTTGTAGTTGAACTACAATTCGGTTTTTAAAAGATTATCTAGATGTACCAGGATGATGGGTATTTGGCATGAGTTGCCCTCGGTAAAAATCTAGAAACGTGCGCAGTGTAGGTACCTTTCTTATCCTTCGGGGGAGCCAGACCCCAAAGTTGCTACTGAGTGGTTGGAAGTGACCACTACGATTTTTGATACTCTAGATATCGAGGAGGATGCGTTGCGTGTGAAGTTGGCGGTGTTCCAACTGCAGGAGGATGCTAGAGAGTAGTGGAAGTTCGCTAAGACCACGGTGGATGACACGTGGGCTGCTTTCACTAGAGTCTTCTTGGAGAAGTATTTCTCGAGATCTTCAAGGGATACTTTTCGAGACGAGTTCCTCTCTCTTGTTCAGGGGAACCTTTCTGTGGTCCAATATGAGGCCAAGTTCGTAAATCTATTGCGGTTCACACTTGAGATGGTATCTACAGAGGAGTTGCGCACTCAGAGGTTTGAGAGGGGACTTCGACCTACTATCAAGGATAGAGTTGCAGCTCTAGATGTGGAGGTGTATATCAAACAGGTGGAAGCTGCTATCCGGGTAGAGAACTCATTGGCAGATAGCCACAGGGTTAGAGAGAGCGAGAGCGAGCAGGGTAGTAGAGATACACAATTCCAGAGGTGCGAGAAAAAGCGCTAGAGATCGTCTGGACCTAGTTCTAATTTTGTCAGATCGTCTCAGCCACAATCGTCTGCACCTACACTTTCAGTGACCTCGACAGGAAGGCCAGAATAGAGAGGGATGATCTGTTATCGATGTGGACAGCCAGAACATCGTGCAGTTGAATGCCAATAGAAGGGCTAGGCTCAGAGTCTAGCGCCCGTCCAGTTACAAGCGAGAGACCCACCTATTTATTTTGGGCGTGGTCAGTCTGGGCACTGTCGTAGACAGTGTCCCAGAGAAGGGAATGCCCAGGGTGCGACAGGAGCACCAGCTGCTTCATCAGTAAAGAGGCGACAGGCTCCGCAGCAGCCTAGGGCTCAGACGTCTAGATTTGCGGAAGGAGGTGCTTCAGCGCAGTCGGTGGGCAGACCAGACTGCCACAGGCCAGGGCTTATGTGCTTGCTGATCCCGATGCTTCTAAGGCACCAATTGGACTTGATGCTTCAGCTACTCCAGCCATGATCAGAGGTACTCTTTTAGTCTTTAGATCATGGGCCAGTGTCCTCATCGACATAGGAGCATCACATTCTTTTATCTCATCTGCTTTTATATCTGTTTTGGGGTTAGAAATGGACTGGTTAGGTAGTACCTTGTATGTGGAGACCCCAGTTAGTGGGAGTGTGACGTTGAGCCTTGTTTGTAGATCCTACGTGCAGGAGGTCGCCGGTCGTTGTTTAGAGTTTGATTTTATCATTCTAGACATGACCACGTTTGATGTCATCCTAGGGATGTACTGGCTGACTACCTACCGATCCTTTATAAATTGTGAGCGACAGAGGGTGTCGATTTGTATGTCAAAGGGCGACTGTTTTTACTTTGTGAGTGATCGGGATGAGGGCTTGATGTCTATACCCGGTGTCACTCGGGTTCGAGGGGATTTGGGTTTCCTCTTTTCTGCCCTCAGATTGGATGAGCCGGTTGGGGTTCAAGGAGTGTTACCCCATGTGGTGTGCGACTATCCGGATGTCTTTCCTGACGATCTGTTCGAGTTGCCACTGAGCCGAGATATGGAGTTCTCTATTAATCTTGTTCCGAAAGCTGCCCCTATCTCTATGCCATCGTATCGCTTTGCACCTGCTGAGTTGCGAGAACTCAAGGTACAGTTGCAAGAGTTGCTTGACAAGGGATTTGTACGCCTGAATACATTGCCGTAGGGAGCTCCAGCGCTCTTTGCAAAGAAGAAAGATGGTTCATTGCAGTTGTGTATAGATTACAGGAAGTTGAACCAGGTGATGGTGAAGAATAAGTATCTGATGCCGAGGATTGTCGACTTGTTTGATCAGTTGAGAGGGTCCCGTTGCTTTTCGAAGATTGAGTTGAAGTCAGGATATCACCAGCTGAGGATTAAGGACGAGAACATAGCGAAGACCGCATTTCAAACTCGTTATGGTCACTACGAGTTTCTGGTTATGCCGTTCGGTTTGACGAATGCCCCTGCTACATTTATGAGTCTGATGAATCGTATCTTCCACCCTTATTTGGACAGTTTTGTGGTTGTGTTTGTGGATGACATTCTGATTTATTCACCCACCAGGAAAATGCACGAGGAGCATCTACACGTTGTTTTACAATTTTTGAGAGAACATTGCTTGTATGCGAAGTTCGAGAAGTGTGAATTTTGGATCACGGATGTGAGATTCCTAGGACACGTGGTGTCAACGGGTGGAGTATCGGTGGATGAAAATGTGTTTTGAGGGTTTCCTTTAGAGGTTTTGGCGCGAGGCTTGGGTGTGTTGATGTTGGAGGATGTTTGGGGGTTTGATTTGAGGTTTGGAAGCAAGAACACGCAAAAATCGTACCTTAAAAACACTTTTTGGGTGAGTTCAGTCGACTGAACTCATGAGTTCAGTCAACTGAATCATCATGCTATGAGTTCAGTCGACTGGACCTGGGAGGTCAGTCGACTGAAATTGTTTCTGTTTTGGTCCTTCTTTTCCAGTGAGCATTTCAGTCGATTGGGGGCTTGGGCCAGTCAACTGAATCCCTGTGTGGGTGCTTGGTGTTGGTTTTGATGGTTCGGGTAGTTTGTTTGGGCAAATGATGGTTTGCAAAGGAGGTTGTTACAAAAATCTTTGAGAAAAACGTATTTACCGAAGGTTTGTAGCTTGCCCTTGGGGTTGAGGCTCACTTTCTAAAACGTTTTGATAAAAATATGATTTTACATGTTTTGATTTGATCTCCATGGTCTCATGGATTGGATCTCTTGCTTATACATGTGTTGCATAACTGCTTTTGAGAAAAATATTTTGAAATATTTTGTTGATCTCCATGTAGATGGATGGATCCACATATGCATGTATAATGTATATTTGTAAAAGGTTTTGTATAAAGGTTTTGTAGTTGAGCTACAATTCGATTTTTAGAAAATTATCTAGATGTACCAGGATGACGGGTATTTGGCACGAGTTGCCCTTGGTGAAAGTTCAGAAACGTGCGCAGTGTAGGTACCTTTGTTATCGTTCAGGGTAATTCCCGTAAAGAAGGTCGATTTTGGTGCTCTTTTTTCTCAGGTTGTCGCCCGTAAAGTTAGCTTTTACGTCGTGGTGCTCCGTATAGAACTTATCATTACCTAGCAGGTCTTGAGAGATGTTGGAACTAGATAATGGGCAGGAGTCTGTAGTTGTTACCTCTATCCTCTTGTGATAGAGTCGGTACATAGGATCATATTCTTCTTTTCCACGATGTTACATTCCGTGAGGGAACAATGTTTTTGGTTACTGTTTTCTTAACTATGGTTGGTTATTTGTAATATTTGCATCACATGGTTTGAAGGATGAAAACAGGGTTTTATGTTAATAAAATCGTTTTGGGAGGCTTGTGTAGTCTGATGAGAAAACTTGGGATTTGTGAAAGACCTTTTTGGGGTTATGGTTGAGTTTAGCTCCCACTCATCTGGTTGCATATTTTTCTACTTTACAGCTTATTATCTATTTCTATTGGGCTTCGACTCACAGGTGGAATTTTCAGTAAAACCATTTTCAGGTGACGCTATGGATGAGGAGTAGCTTTGGTGGTGCCCGCGGTGGCGGAAGATTTTTATAGTTTTTCTTTTTGGTATGCCTGTTCCTAAAGGTAAGTTTTGTACGCCGTACGACGATATACTATATGCATGTTGGAACTGCATGTCATTTATATATGAGAGATATCTTTTGTTAGGTATTCTATTGGTTTCAACAGGCGAATTTATATGTATGCAAATCTGTATTTTCATATAAAACGGAAGCTTGGTGGATTTTCACGTGACCCCGGGTATTGGGGCGTGACAGGTGAGTTAGCTATGCCCTGGTTGACATTGCTGGTCAGATGTGGATGGGGAAGGACTTTGTGCCACTTGTCTTAGTCGAGACACTGCTAGGCCTAGAAGCAGTTCATCGTGGTGAAGCCACTACTTTTGCTGGCAGTCCTTTGCTTCTTTAGGTAAGCTCAAAACCTCTTTTTTTATCAAAGCTTTCTGTCAGGCCTTTTCCTTGCTGATCTAACTTCCACTGCAGATCCGGCTGATGGAGAAAGTGAATCTTGTACAAAAGCCACCTACTAATAGACACAATGCCGCAGTTTTCCTCTATCACCCTTATTATCAGATATGTGACACCGAAGCGACCTGGCGGCAGTACCTTTCATCCCTGACAAGCCCAGATATTACTTGGCAATACCACTGGTGGCGGATCCCTGCTATGACCCTTACTACCATGGATCACCCTGGTGTTTTGCTCGTTGATCTGCGTTAGACTACTTTCTATTATCCCCATAGGATTAGGCGGCAGTTCGATCACAGTCAGATCATTCCTAACAATATCCGAGGCCGTTTATCTTCATCTGTACTACGGGCCTCATTTATGGAATTGCATTAGGAGGCCTGGCCATCCTGCTCATTGACGGAGATTCAGGAGCTGCAATGTCCCAAGCTTTCTGCTAAGTACAAGACATGGCTAACACAAGACAGGGAGAAGAAGGATAAAGAAGAGGAGAAACAGGCAGCGAAAAGAGAAAGATTTGAGGCCTCCTACTTTGTTTTAAAAATTTCATAGCCTTCATCTTTATTTTATAGAGTTTGGGATTTGCGTACCCTTCCTTTTATTTTTAAAAAACTTTATAACTCTGATCAAAGTAACGAAAACTCCCACTTTATGTTTTAGACGATTCAAATTTATCCAAAGTTTTTATTATCAAAATTTCAAAAATTAATTTGCATAACGTCGAATGTGGGGCAATTTCCTTATTGCCTTATATGCCCTGCACACTGACGATGTCGTCTCCATCTCACACCTTATAATTGAGGAAATACAAAAGTTTATGCTGGTGTGGCGTTGGGATTTAGGGGTTTTGAAAATGGTTCAAAAATAAGGGCATTCAAAGATGTTTAAAAAAGATTTTAACACCTTGAAAGTCAAATTTTGAATACTTCTTTTTTGTTGAAAATAGAGTCGTCACTTAATTTTTGAGAAAAACTAAGAAAAACAAAAATGACTTACCGATCTTTAAAACGTTAACCAGAGAAAAAGGGCTCGGGGCCTAAGGTACGAATCGAGAAAGGTGTCAGACACCATGTTCGCCCAACTGTAAGGTTAGCCTCTACTAATCATCATTGGTTCTTTATAAGATTTCTCAAATGCATGCAAATAAAAAAAATATAAGTAAAAAAAGAACATCAAAAATCAACTATGAAAAATATGTAACATATGTACATAGCACTCCAAATCAAAACAAATATAGCGATAAAAGTTTGAGTACTACGGCGTGCAATTTCTAACTAACGGATACATGGAGCACACCAGCATACAATTTCATCAAAATAAACTAAATTATCAAAAAAAAAAAACATGCTAAAAAGTGTTAGAAATTACTTAAACATGAATTGCTAATAAAATAACTTAAACCATTCTAAATGTGCATCTAGAGAAAATAGCCCAAAATATGCACACGCAGGCATTTAGAGAAATATTAACATGGTGAGTTTTTAACACTAAATGTAAAGAAAAACTTACTTAACAAAGAAAATAATGGTTTCATAACAAAGAAAATTTAAAAGTTTAAAAAAAATAAAGAAAATAAAAAAAAAGGTTCATAAAGAAAAATCATTGTAAAATGAAGAAATTAGAAAATGTTATTAAACAATTAGAAAAGAGAACCTAATTATTTACATTTTACATCTTAAAAGAGATAAAATAATATAAAGAAAAGAAAAGAGAAGAAAACTACTACAGCAAGAGAATTTATATTAACTAAAATTAACTTAAAAGACTTTTGTGGTTTTTTAAGTTTGACAAAATAAAAGAAAAAAAATATGAAGAGAAAGTAACATTAACATTAAAAAGGGAAAAAAGGAAAAATAAATAAAATACTAATAAGAAGAAAAAAAAAAAAGAACTACATTAAAAGAAAAGAATAATGAGCATTAAAAAGAATGATAAAAATAAGATTATATTACAAGAAAAAGAAGATAAGACTACATTACAAGAAGAAAAAAATAAAATGCCAAAAAAAAAATTATACTACTACTAAAGAAGAGAAAATGAAAATGAAAAATAAAAACTATAAAAGGAATATTAAACTATAGAACACTAAAAATGAAATTAAAGCTACATTAAAAAAATGCTATACTACAAGGAAAAGAAACATAAATGCTAGAAAATGAACGTTAGACTAATGCTTAAAAGAAAAGTACATCAAATTAATATTACTAGAAAAGAAAAAAAATAAAAATAAAAATAAATGCTAGTAAAATTAAACTAATGCTAAAAAGATAAAAGAAATCAAAAAAAATTATTTAACTTAAATGTCAAATGGAGTATTAATTATTACATTAACATAAATGTAAGCGTATTATTATAACAATTAACAACATTATTAAGTTGTAATTGCCAAAACATGTTAGCACTAATTAATAATTTAATGAAAGAAAGAAAATAACATTTTAAGTGTGAATGTGAAGAAGTTAATAACTAAATAATGAACAAATTACATAAGAGAATTACATGAGACAATTTAAATGATAAACAAAGTAACTAACAAAAGAAACATACAAATTGAAATTGAAAGTTAATCCGATCACTCCAAAAAATAGAGCATGGAGTTAGAAGGATCGGGGATCCAAACGAGGTACCTAGATTAGCGGGGAATCCTCAAGTCGGGAATGTATTTCGATGAGCCAATTCTCGGGTGGTGATCCAAGCAAGGCTTCAATATAGGCGTCGGAGGTTTAGATCTCGGTATTTCGACAGGGCTTCGGCGTCGCGGCTCAAAATTGCTCGGCGACTCGGCAGAGCTTCACTCTCAAAATCTCTCACTCAAATTCTGTCCTTAAAACGTACCAGAGGTACGGTATTTATAGAGTTCTTCAATCAACGAGATGCTGCCACGTTTTGGAACACGTCAGGCCATTTGGAGTTGGTGGTCGCCATATTGGACATGGATGTCGCCATGTTGAAAGAAGATTCTAATGGGTTCTATTGGCGGTCGCCACAATGCAAATTGGCGGTCGCCATGTTGAAGGCGGCGGTCGCCACTTTTGGCTAGGGTTTCCAAGAAGTTCTATTGGCGGTCGCCACAATGAACATGGTGGTCGCCTTACTTGGACAGCAAGTTTCGAAGGTTCGACAAAATTTCTTTAGTTTGAAGGTTTTGGGTTCAAATACCGAGCTTGGATCACTTCCCGAGGATCGAACTGAAGTACTATTTCACCTGTTTTCATCATTGAATTCTCCTAAGATTAGGCGGGGTTAAATTGGGGTGTCTACAGCTGGCCATTCACCCCATACGGCACCTACCCTATGCCAACCTGATCTGACCCCTTATTCTCTGGGCAACTGCATCTCACCACCTACCCTTCGTCCTCACCCTGACCAAACCCGCCAATAGAATGCCCCACAAATATTCTAAGGGTCAATGGTCGAAGAGCATAGGGGCCCTGGCGTAGACACTCCAATTTGACCCTGTCTAATCTCAGCAGAATTCGATGATGAAAACAGTTGGAATGGTGCCTCAGTTCGATCCTCGAAAAATGATCTAAGCTCGATATTTGATCAAAAAACCTTCAAACCAATGAAATTATGTTGAGCCACCAATAACTTACTATGCAAATTATTCCCAATGTGGCGGCCGCCATGTTCATTGTGGCGACCACCAATAGAACCTCTTAGAAACCCAAACCCAAAGTGGCGACCGCCACCTCCAACATGACGACCGCCACCTCCAACATGACGACCACCAACTTGCATTGTGGCAGCCGCCAATAGAAGTTCTTAGAACCTTTTCAAACATGGCGACCGCCAACTCATGACCTGGCAACCGTCAACTCCAAATGGCCTGACGTGTCCCAAAACTTGTCAGCATCTCATTGGTTGAAGAATTCTATAAATACTGTACCCCAGCGTACATTTTCAGGACAGAATTTAAGAGATAAATTTAGAGAGAGAAACTCTGCCGAGTCGCTGAGCAATCCGAGCCCCGACACTGAAACCCTGCTAAAATACCAAGAGTTGAACCCCCGATATCGAGAGCTGAACCCCCGATACCGAAATTCTGAAACCCTAGCTTGGATTATCGCTTGAGGATCAAATTGCTCATTGCCATTCCCCGACTTAAAGATTTCTTAGCAATCCAGGTACTTTGTTTTAATTTCCGATTTTTCTAACTTCATTTTCTCTATTTTGGAGTGATCGGGTTAAGTTCAATTTCAATTCGCATATTTCTTTTGTTTACATAGTTAATCTTGTTTATCATTTAATTTGTTTCATGTAATTTGGTTACTTTCTTTAATTCCTTAAGTTATTAACTTATTCACATTTCACACTTAACACATTGTTACTTTTTCATTAATCCATTAAATAGTACTAATATGTTTTGATAATTACAACTTATTAATGTTGTTAATTGTTATGATAATATATTAACATTTATGTGAATGTAGTTTTCAATACTACAATTCACATTTGAATTAAATAGTTGTATACTCTTTTCTTTTCTTTTAGTATTAATGTGATTTTTCTTACTTAGCATTTATTTTCTTTTTCTTTTCTTTTCTTGTAATATTAGTGTAATTTTATTTTCTAACACTTTATTTTCTTTTCTTTTTCTTTATTACTAGCTTTATTTTTCTTGCAATGTTACATTTTTTTTTCTTTTTCTTGCCTTATTTTTTTGATAGCTTTATTTTTCTTTTCTTTTGTCATTTTCTCTTTCTCTTTAATGCTAGTGTTATTTTCTTTCATTTTATTAAATCCAAAAATCACAAAAAGTCTCCTAAGTTTGTTTTCATTTATTTCATGTTAATATAGTTTTCTCTTCTTATAGTAGTTTAATTCTCTTTTATTTTTTTTATTTTCTTTTAAAAATATAAAATGTGAATAGTTAGATTTTTTCTTATTAATAGCATTTTCTAATATTTTTATTTTTAACATAATTTTTCTTTTGTGAATTTTTTCTTTTCCTTTAAATCTTTAAATTCTCTTTTGTTATAACATCCCTATTTTTTAATTTCTTTGTTAGTAAATTTTCTTTTAATATATGATTTTTCTTGTATGTGTTTCTTATTTCTTTTTTTAAAAATTCATCATGTTAATACTAATCTAGTTTGTTTCAATAATATGCACGTTTTAGTTATTTTCTTTAAAATTGTGTTTAGAAAAATTTAGCTTATTTTGTAACAAATTATGTTTAGGTAATTTTTAACATATTTTTGTTCTTTTATTCAAATCATGATAGTTTAGGTTATTTTAGTGAAATTACATGTGGGAGTGTTCCATATATCCTTTAACTAGAAATTGCATGCCATAGGATTTAGGATTTTTTTTTCTTATCTGCTTTGTTTGGAGTTCTATATAATATGTTATGTATTTTTCATATTTGATTTTGAATATTCTCTTTTTATCTTAACTTTCTTTATTTGCATGTATTTGAGAAATCTTATTAAAGAACCAATGATGATTAGTAGAGGCCAACCTTACGGTTGGGCGAACACCTTTCCCGATTTGTACCTTAACCCCCGAACCCTTTTTCTTTGGTTAAACATTTTAAAGATCAGTAGCCATTTTTATTTTTATTAATTTTTCTAAAAAACTAAGTGGCGCCTCTATTTTCAACAAAAATGAAATTTTAAAATTTAGCTTTCAAGATGTTGAAATATTTTTCAAACATCTTTTAAAATTTTTTATTTTTGACCATTTTCAAAACCCAAAATCCTGGCGCCACCCCTAGCATCCCGCCCGCAGCTTGGACGATTCAAGTGATGAGGACAAGCCAATGTCGGCCTATCCCTAACGACCTCCGCCCTCCGCCCTCTTGCACCAGCATCCCTTCTTCTACTCAACACTTGTGGGTCTTCACGAAGCACGCCTATCAAGCTTTACATGACCAGGTCTAGCTCGTTGAGATCCAGATTGGGTCTTGCATCAAGCGAGTCCATGGGCAGATGGAGGCGTTCTGCTAAGAAAACCGCAATATACAGCGGATGCTCGAGGCCCTCATGCTTTCGCAAGGGGTACCACCTCCACCACCCTCCCCTATTGATGTAATTTTTTTATTTTTCTTTTCTTTTTCTTTGGTCTTTTAGTTTATCCTGCATTTAACTGTTACGCCATTTGGAATTTTTTTACTTAATTTGTATTCTAATAATAAAAGTTGCAGTATTTCTCATTCTTGTGCTTGTTATATTTTCGCATTCCAGTACTTAATAGCTTTAATATATTTTTGTTGGATGCTTGAAACTAACACCTTTCAGGATAAGCGATTTTTTTTAGCAATTATTCGTCAGGTGAATTTTTCTATACCTTTCAATTGTGCACCGTATGTCTGTTTTCATTCAATGAGAACATTGGATAATTCAAGTTGGGGGTAGGCCTTTCACTTTTTATTATTTTTGCTAAAAAATTATGTGTTTTTTGAGAAATTTATATTAAAGCTGTGAATCTTATACCCCGAATAAGTAAATGCGTGTGATTTTTGGGTTGCTGAAATTTATAAAAAAATGGACCACGGACTGTACACTTAGCTTTTATGCACTGCACACTCAGCTGTTTAATTAGTTTTCATGCTAATGAATGTTGATTGTAAGAATAACTTGAAACCAAAAAAGAAGTGGACTCATAGCAAGTATGGTTGTGGGTAAGTAAAGAATTTTGGAGTCGAATGGAGAATTCCAACTCAGTCCCAATTTTGATAGAGAATGTGCATGCCTGAGAGCTATGGTGTCTGCACTAGCATTACTCATGAAAATCTAGAAGGCACAAAAGTCCGATCAAGAGACATCATTTTTAAAGTCGCATATACCCTCCGATGATGCTGATACATACTGGATATACACTCAAATGGAAGCTTGAGGTACTTAGGGTAAATCTTTGTACCAAATGTTGATGGTTTTCAAGAAGAGGTACTTAAATAATTCTACCAGTCAAGTTTAGCAGTACATCCCAAAGGAAACAAGATTTATCATGACCTTAAGCGTCGGTATTGGTGGGCTGGGATGAAAAAGAGCGTAGTTGAATGGGTCGCGAGATGCCTAATTTACCAACAAGTGAAGACAGAACACCAGTAGCGGAGGGAAAAACTACAACCCCTACCTATTCCTGAGTGGAAGTGGGAATACATAACAATGGACATTGTGACAGGATTGTCCAAGTCATTTGGGGACATGATGCTATGTGGGTGATAATTAATTGCCTGACTTAGTCAACTAATTTCCTGCCAATCAAGACTATAAACTCTTTGAGTCAGTTGTATGTTTGGGAGATTGTTCAGTTATACGAAGTTCCTATATCGATAGTTTCAAACCGAGACCCGCGTTTCAATTCAAACTTCTAGGGAAGTCTTCCAAGATCCTTGGGAACGAAGTTATGCTTCAGTGCGACTTTTCACCCCCAAATAGATAGGCAGTTTGAACGTATAATCCAGACCTTAAAAGATATGTTGTGGGCTGACGCTTTGGAATTCAAAGGAAGTTGAGAAAGGTATTTGCCGTTAGTGGAGTTTGCATACAATAACAGTTATTAAGTCAGTATTATCGTGGCTCTATACGAAGCATTATATGGTCATCCTTGTCGGTCACTAGTTTATTGGGCTGAGGTAGGAGAAGCAAGTCCGTTGGGGCCAGAACTAGTTTAAATGACAACAAAAAAAGTTAAGTTCATTCGAGAACACCAGCTCACAAGTCAGAACAGACAAAAGAGCTATGCAGATAGAAGGATTCGACCACTAACCTTCGAAGTTGAAGACCATGTACTCTTGAAGATCCAGCCTGTTAGGGTTGCATACTAAAAATTATGTTTTTATTATTTAATTATATTTTGATAAAATTAATTTTTTATTTTATGATAATCTTTATGAGTAATGTATGTATATCACTTCTTTAATATTATGCATGTGTGTTCGATATTCGGTATAATATTTAATCTAGTATGTAAAGTACGGTTTACACACAGAAAATTAGATTTTAGGTTCTTACAGATTATAAGTTTTATGTTCACAGTTTAGATAGAAATGGGCATACTATCGGTACGACTATAACACAGAATTTTAGTAGGCCTGTTTTGGTTACGAGAAACAGATAATAGCGTCGTCTATTGTTCCAACTCTCTATACTAGTACACTTCGTGTGTATTGAACAGAACGCATTAGGGTAATTATTTTTATACTGACTATATAAATTAATTAATACTCCAAAATTATTATGAATAGTGCTTATACTCTTAATTCTGAAATAATTATTGATTTGTGTATATTTAATATTCGTTTTTTTAATTTATTAGAGGGTGCGATCTTATATGAGTCTATATTCTCGGTGAGTTGAATAGCGGTATTATTTATATGGTGAATATTAATTATTGATGGAATCCACGTCTCAAAATATCGGGATTGACGATACCTCCTTAAGGAAGCTTATAAGTTTTGATCGTGCCAAATTCTGCAGGTGAATTTGATTATTCGGCGGTCAAATAAATTAAACGGAAGGGTTTAAGAAATTATAAGATGCCGATTAAATTAAATTATCAGTAATTAAATTTAATTGGCGAGTATTATGAATCTTAACGTAGGGAGAAATGATAAGTATTTAGTAACAGGAGCTCAATACAAGTAGGTCTTGAGATTATGGGTCAAAATGCCATTATAATTTTTTAGTGGTGCGAACTGTAATTCAGTATTTTATGAAAATTACAGAAGTCGCTGCTAATTTTTCATAATTGTTGATACCGCTATGAGTTTGCTTAATTGCGAAAATCACTGATGGTTGTCTGTTTTCCACTAGAAGTTTGACTCATAATTATTCCACAGGTCACTGCTCCTATAAATATGCGAGTAGGCTGAACCTGTTTCATAACTTATCTTCAAGACTAAAGCTGTCTAGGTTCTACCGGTATGTGTTCTCGATAGATTATAACCCACACTATATTCGAGAATCGTATAAAAGAATACAGTAGAAGATCTAACAAGAACTTCAATTCGGAATCAAAATTATAGTTAAAGATTCGACCGATAGAAATGCATTCTTTTAAATTAACAGAGGTTGCACCGGTTTTTATTTTGATCATTCGTTATCAAAATTTTTTTCTGGAATCTATTTCGGCGTTTGCTCGTCCAGTTATATTTTTTTGAAAACTGTTTGTAAAAACAATAATTTTGGCAGTTTTGCTTCCAATAATTGGTATTAGAATCGTTTTGTAAGTATAAACTTATAATAAATAGTTATTTATTAAATTATAAATACTATTATATTTAAATTATTATATAGAGAAGTAATTAAATCATGATTATTATTATAAGTTAGTTTATAAATTAAAAAATATATAAGAAACATATAAGCATAGTATATAAAAAATAATTTCAAAAATTTATTTATTTTAAAAGCCCAGCTCAATGGTTATGGTTCGACGTGAGGTCCGTCTACTCTAAAGATTGGGCTCAGGTCTGCTCTCATAAAAAAGTCCGGGCCGGGTCGACTTGAAATTTAGCAAGAGGCCAGCGAATTTAGGCCGGGCCGGTCCGGTCCAGTCCGGGCCAAAGAAGTGCCGGGCCAGGCCGGTTTTACACTCTACACATAACGGATCTGAGTTTCCCGAACTACCCTTTGCCAGTACAATTGTAGGGCTGCACTTGTTCCGGTTTTATAGACGTACTCGCGCATTTTTTCTCCACATCTTATATGCTGCAGAAGGCAAAACCCTCATTGTCGCTCGCCGCCCCAGCTCACCACCTTCAGCTACTGCTACAGCTCGCTATCGTCGGCGCTCGCCGCCCTTGTCGAGGTTATACACACACACACATATACGTATATATAGTGATTGCGATTCATATTCATATTTGCTACGCAATCGAGACGGCGTTGGAGGGGAAATAGGGTTTGTAGAATTTGTCATTTGTGTGTGTTTGTGTGGATGAAATTGAAATCTTTTGATTGTTTCGTCGATATGTTCATGTGCAGGAAGTTTTATTTGATTTGAATTTGTTGCGAGGATGTACCCCTCGCGTGGGGGTAATGCATATGGGCAGCAACAGCCTTACGCTTCCCAATCTGCATATTCTCAGAATGTAAGTTTCTCAATTCCCTTCAAGTTGAGTTTTCTGTTGCTGATAACCAGAAATTGAATTGGGTATTGAGGCCCGTGAGCGTATGTGAGGAGTCTCTTTCGCTAAAATTTTACAAATTTTTAAAAAATGGTGACTTGATAGCTGAAGCCATTCTGAAAATGCATTGTTTAAGAAAATTTATTGTTTGAAAGGGGCGAAGGCTACATAGGCCCAGTGGGGGCATGCGCGCCATGTAAAAATATGTCTTAATGCCTCTATTATTCTTATATTTTTGCATTTTTTTCTTCTATTATTGTATTTGAGTCCCAAAAATATATCATACCCAATAATTATTTTATGTTTTCGACACTGACTTTTTGCTTACTAAAGAGTGTGTAAATTTTGTATTAAAGAGAGTTTAACTCTTGTTGTTGTAACCATC
>JAULJZ010163468.1:0-26215 GCA_032270985.1 Heliamphora pulchella | reverse complement strand
CTCGAGTTTATGGATGTTTTAGGTTAAATCATCATGATATTATTGTTGGAGAACCTTTAATTTGAAAAATGACGAGTTAGGATTTTGTTAGGTTAAACCTTGAATAAAATTGAGATTTTTTGGGTTGTTGAACTCAAACGATGAAAGTGATATGATTTTTGGTTAATTGGGGGTTATGATATCCTATTCATATATAAGAGGTATGAACTTTGATGAAATGTGAAAACCATGAGATGATGGGTTGAGAATTTTGAACAAATTATAT
Organism: Heliamphora pulchella; assembly: GCA_032270985.1. Taxonomy (NCBI): domain Eukaryota; kingdom Viridiplantae; phylum Streptophyta; class Magnoliopsida; order Ericales; family Sarraceniaceae; genus Heliamphora; species Heliamphora pulchella. The sequence goes on along the minus strand of JAULJZ010163468.1, from coordinate 25,950 downwards.
GAATTTTGATGATATGTAAACATCATGAAATGTTGATTGGGGGTTTTGAGCTACTTTGGCCCGAATATGTGAAACATGAGTACATTGGTAATTGTTGATAACATGAATCCTAATTGTGTTGGCTTCGATGAGAGGAACCGGGTCTGACGGTTGGACTTGTGTTGGTTTTAAGGTAAATGATCTAATTAAGGTACTACACGATTTGATTGGATAATTAATTTGGGCTCGAGTAGCTCCTTAGTGAAAGACCAAAAACTTGTGCATGTATGATAGACCCTTCCATTGGGTTAACCCCCATAAAAGAGTGCTTTGGGCGGCCCATCCAACGATATTTTTGCGAGAAATAAAAAATGTATACTCTCCGTGTCAGGCTATAGAATGAGTATTTATCTATTCGGCATAGCGTGGCCTGGTTGTGATAACTACGCCAGGGATGAAAAGTGGAGTTGCGAATACCTTGAAACAATTTAATATGATAAGGAAATGGAAGAATAAAACTATGCTGTTGTGATTAAAATTAGAGTAGGTTTTGCATGTGAAAACCTAGTTATGTGAATGAAAAATGTGTTGAAAAATGGAATCGGTTTTAGATAAAACAAAGTTGTGTATTTTACATAACCATTCTCGCATGTTATGCATTTGTTCATCTTTAGTTTATTTCCTACGAGTATTAGCTCATGTTGTATAACCCATTTTAAGTGACAACGAAAAGAAGGTAACTGAATGAGAAGAATGGACGTAGAGACCTTTTTAAGTTGTTTTGATAGAATTACAAATCCTTTAGAAAAAATTTTTGTGAATTGATTAATGTAAATTATAATTCTTTTTAGTACATTGGATGAACATATTTAAGATTGGTAGGACCCGTTTTGTAAGGCTCTAAGACCAAGAACTCATGAATAGCATGCATGTGAGAATGTTGGGGTGCTATTTGGGTTTTATACTTGATTTTTGTACGAAGATATATGAATTAAAATGTTGGATTTCGAATTTTTGAGATGTATGAAGTTATTTCATTGTCAAATGTATGTTTAACTTTAGATTTTTACCTATCTAAAATTATGTTCAAAGTATGAGAAATTTTAGTATTTTCCCAATACTTAGAAAAGATATCAAGTTTTTAGCTAGTTTGCTCTTGGGTCCGCTCGAGCAGTTTTCGCTGGGTTGACTTCTTGAAAAAATTTGTTCTAAAAAGGGTTTTATTTTGTTTCTTTGGGACATTCTTTTTAGCTTAAATTGACTTATTTGGAGAGTTATTTAACAAGCAAAATACTCTTCTTTATTTTCATCGTTTACACATAAACGGAATGTTTGTTTTGATCTAAATAAAGTTCAATTTTCTGACTCGGTTTCGAATTAAAGTCTTCCTTTTCGTTCAAATAAGATATTTTTCATAACAAAATTATGAAAAATAGTTGGATCTAATCTGATGCCTCTTGGAGTTTCGTTACTGTTTGGGATAATTTTTCATATAATTTTTTTTGTGCTTTTTTTCGTCTTTTCTGATTTTTTTACTTTTTTGGTCTAGATTTTTTTATTTACATTTTCGAGTTATCATTATAAAATAAATCTAAAAGTATATAACATTTTGTCTAGAGTTGAAAAGAGAAGTTTAAAAAGTATCATTATTTGAATTTACATAAAAAAAATTCACTGAAAATAGAAAAAGCTTTAAAAAGCTTTTTAAAAACTTTTTTCGTCTTATATGAGCTCTTTTTTTTATTTTTTTTAGTTATTTGTTTTTATTTTCTAGTTTCTCTTAACGAGAGATATTTAAAAAGTATTATTATTTGAATTAACATAAAAAAGATTCACTAAAAATGAAAAAAGCCTTAAAAAGTCTTTTAAAGTCTTTTTAAAGCTTTTCGTCTTATATGAGTTTTTTTTAAAAATAATTAGTAATTTGTTTTTACTTTTCTGGTTTCGGGAAGTTTAAAAAGTATTATTATTTGAATTAACATAACATAAGTTTACTAAAGATGAAAAAAGTTTGTTTAAGGTATTTTTTCGTCTTATATGGACTTTTTAAAATTTCTCTAGTCATTTGTTTTTACGTTTTTGGTTTCTCATAACGAGAGAAGTTTAAAAAGTATAATTATTTGAACTAACGTAACATAAGTTTACTAAAGATGAAAAAAGTCTGTTTAAGACATTTTTTTATCTTATATGGAATTTTTAAAATTTCTTTAGTCATTTGTTTTTACTTTTTTGGTTTCTCATAACGAGAGAAGTTTAAAATGTATCATTATTTGAACTAACGTAAATAAATTTATCAAAGACGAAAAAAGCCTTAAAAATGTCTTAAAGTGGCCTTTTAAGGTTTTTTTTGTCTTATATAAACTTTTTTAAAAAAAAAATTAGTTATTTGTTTTTTTACGTTTCTTGTTTCTCGTAACGAAAAAAAATCTAAAATGTATTATTGTTTGAATTAACGCAAATTTTTTTATTAAAGATAAAAAAATCACATAAAAAGTCTTAAAAAAGCTATATCAAACAATAGTTACCATCGTCGTTGGCTTATGTGTCTTCGTTTTAGAAATTGAAAAAAAAATTCTATAAATTTGAGAAGCATCAAACTCAAGACATGTCTTTTAAAAAAATAGAAAATAACTTACCAATTTATTAAGAAAACAATTTTACCTTATGATGTAAAATATTTTACATAAAAAAATTATTTTACTTATTTTTTGTCAACCGAACAGTGAAGAATATGTAAACAAAAAATATTTTATATTGAAACAAGCAGAGCCTTAATTTTGTTAATGATTTGAAGACCGATACTTAGGGTTACGGCATGAGAGTACTGCTGGGATTTGAACACTTGTTTTCGAACGTAAATAAAAGTAAAAAATTTATTCACAAAAAAAAAATAATAATCAACATTCAGAATTTACATGGTTTGGCCTACACTGAGCTATGTCTACGAATGAGAGATCAAATATTTTTTTAAGTCGTATGTAAAAGAGTACAATCACTCCTTATTATATTTTTCTTACACAATTTTTTGTCTAGCCCTAGAGTTCTATCAGTGCCTTATTTATAGACACACTAAGAAAACCCTAGAAGCCCATAAGTCCATTTAAAGTTAAATTCTATGCAATTAAAATTTCTAGTAAACTCCTAATCTCATACCAACCCAAATACATATAGACAAAAAATAAAAGGATAAATTTTAATTACCTCTCTTGAGATTTAAACTTATTACAAGGACCTCCCCCGAGATTACTAAAATGACACTACACTCTCTTCTACTTTGTTTTTGTATTTCATCTTAACCCTTTTGTTAGTTGACTGAACAGAAACTGATTTTATCATTAAATATTTTATATTTTTTTTCCTATTTTACCCTTGAATGTATAATAAATTTTTCATTCTCTCTTCCTACACTTTCTCTCTCTAAACGTTGGTGAGCGTAATTACCCTAACTTATTTGACGCCATTGTTATACTAATAAGGCTCACAAACTCACTCGGAAATGGTGATTGAAATCTATGCTGCTCATTTTGATTGAGAAATTGAAGCTTGTCATCTACGTGCGCTAGATTGTGGGGTTTGGGTTGGGTTTGGTTTTCTGATAATTTTTCAACTTTATTTTGGGTTGGGATTGCTCTACCATATGAAGCTTTAAATCATTGCAGAACTTCGAAATCTCAAATTCAACATTTCACCAAAGTTCAGTACAATTATCAATCCGAATTCCTAAATGCGAACAAAATCAAACAGAATGTCACAAAACCAGAACCAAACCCAAAATACTGGTCAGAATCGGAGCTTGGAGAAGAATGGAATCAAAATACTAGTCTGAATCAAGCCAAATTCCACAGCCCACTTCGTCTCCCTCTCTCTGTGAATCAAAATGAAAATTTATTACAAAAGAGATAAAAAAAGCCAATAAATACACACCACACCCCCGTCGTAATCATCTTTTTTTTTTCTCTCTCTCTCTCTCTCTCTCTCTCTCTCTCTCTCTATATATATATATATATATATATGTATGTAAGTATGTATGTATATTTCTTGTGGTTTTTTTCTCATCCACCACTGTCACGTCCCAAAACTCGGATCACGTGAATCACCTAAGAAAACTCATATGAGATACCAAGATCAATCAAAACCACCCGAGCCAAGATGGGTCCAAGAACATAAATAAAACCAAGTTTAAAACCTTTAAAAAATGCACTACTGAGAGTTTATTTTATGTAAAAAAAATAGCTCAAAAGAATAAGGTCACGGTTCCCAAGAGCCAAGCTTTAAAACAAATAAACAAAATTTTTAGAAAATTGCCTAGACCGCTCGATCGGTCAAAAGACCGCTCGAGCGGTCACGATCCCAGCAAGCCCACTGATTTTCCACTCGAAATACAAAAATATAATGTTTTCCATGACCGCTCGATATATCGCTCGAGCGGGCCGTCTAGTGGTTTGGCTCTGGACCCTTTTTGAAAATACCACCCATTAAAGTTCAACACTTAAACTTTTTCTCACATTTTGAAAGGTTTCAAGGAACAACGATGCCAACCAAAAGTTGTTAAAACAAGGTTCAAAATCCTCATTTGAGGTGCAAGAGTTGATATAAAGTATAAAACCAACCGAAAACGATAATCGAACGTTGAAACCAACTAAAAGAAAATCGTAATACATAACTGCAAAAAACAACAGCCAACCCGCGGTTCCTCTCATAAGTCATACAACATACATGCATTGACTCTAAAGGTCTCATGACTTATAAAACATACTTTCAAGCTCAAATCATAAACTCTTTTACATGATCCAACAACAAGCGGTGGTAATCGATCAACAAAATTACTATAAATAACAAACGAGTTTTGTCTTCGCCTCCACCGAGGCTCACCGAGGTCAACCCACATGATCAAGTTCACCTGAAATTTTTTTAAATCTCACAACGTGAGCCGAAACCCAACAGGAACAGACTATAATAAAGTAAAAGCAAAATATGCAATCACGTAGTATAAAAACGACTCGACTTCACAAGTCTCAAAACGATTTTTCATCCTCAAAACTACACATTTTTATATAACCCAAATAACGCCCAACAGTTTAAGAAAACATAAACAAAATGTTATTTTGAACTCGATTCCCACAATCAGTAATTATTTATATGTACCGACTCTATCGCACCGGGAACAAAGGTAACAACTATAGACTATCGCTCATTAGCCTAGGTCCGAGGCATTTAATGACTCGCTAGGTAATGACAAGTTCTATACGAAACTACAACAACAAACGCCTCCCACCGGGACAACCACTTCATTTACAGGGATTAACCCGAAGGAGAGCACCTATTTGAACAAAGTTTTTGGACTTTCACTGAGGAGCAATATCGGCCCAATTACATACACATTGTTACGATACATCTATGGAATCACTAAAAACACATAGCTCACTACGAAAACTTTTGTAAATACACACTGTCAGATACAAAACGCTCAATGGTATTCCGTCATATCATCCATTTAACCATGGAAACCAACTAACATTTCAAAATGTTTCCTCCATTCCAACCGAATTGTTTAAAAACCACTGCTTAACCTCAAGGATTAACTCTAAACATCAAAAATTAGGTTTTTATAATTTTTACATAAATCTCTTCAATTTTCAAAACTCATCATTTCGAAAACCACGGACACACACACGTTCACCAACTTTATAGTAAACCATAAAAGCACAAAATATGCTTTTTGTCCAACTAAACACAGTTTAAACACGAAGTTCAATATTTATAGCATTTTAAAATAGTAAAAATACATACAATCACATGTAGCATTCTTTTAAAGCAAGATAGTCTAGAATCTTACCTCAAAGAGTTAAAACTCGAAACTTTAGACACCGACAAAAAATCAAAGTCGTCGAAATGAGATTCCGTTCAGATAAACGTGAAGCCTAAGGCAAAGATACCAACAGTCCGCTATCTCTACGCTAAAAACTGAGCTCGAACCAAGCTAAAAGCTAGAGAGAATGTAGAGGATATGATTTGAGTTCTTAAGAGAGAGAGAGAGAGATAGAGAAAAAAGATTGTAGGAGAAGTTTTGGTTCAAAAACCAAAGTGGTGAGCTGTCTTATACACAATCGTCCGCACAAGGTAATGCACTCTCTTTCCATGGCTCTTAAGTATTCGAACCCAAATCTCTGATACTAAGTTGTCACGCCCTAAAAATCAGGGTCACGTAAAAAGCCCATCAAACCATATTTTTATATAAAAAATATAAGTTTTTACTTGTAAAACAATTAATCAAAAATACAGCATTTGAAATTAAAAAGAGTATCCAAGGTTCATCTCTCAGTACATCATACATACTTTTCCATATATGCATAATATAATGCTTCAACGCTTACAAAACACGCCTTCAGAAATAAGCAATACATGTAAGAATACATGATTTCATAACAAAAAAAGAAAACTATAAAAAGTCTTTCGCCACCTCGGGCACGTCTAGATCAACTCCTCGTGATCACCTATACCTGAAAAAAGTTTTTACAAATCCCACAACGTGAGCCAAAACCCAATAGAACAGATTATGATGCAGTAAAGTAGTATATGCAATCACATAGCATAAAGTTGACTCAACCACATGAGCCTAAAAAGATTTTTCGTCCTTGAGACCATGCATTTCAAACAATACAAATAATGTTTAACAGTTAAAGAAAAACAGTAACAAAATGTTATTTTCCACTCGAATCACACAGTCGAGAAATGATTCATATGTATTGACTCTGTCACACCCGGAACAGAGGTAACAACTATAGATTCTTGTCCATTACCCTAGTCCTGAATCACTTAAGACCTACTATGTAATAAAAAATTTCATACGGAGTCACAACAACGTAAACCACTTTTTTACGGGCTAAAACTGAGGGAGCGAAGCACCCACCATTTCGTTACGGGAATTAACCCGAAGGAATGAAACACCAACCTGCACAAGTTTTCAGAATTTCAACGAGGAGCAATAGCGGTCCAATCCACACATACTGTCACGGCACATCTATAGGATCACTAAAAATCAACACGTAGCTCGACTATGAAAATATTTCAAACAATACATCGCTCATGTATAAAAAGATCCAATGGCTAACTGCCACATCATCCATTAATCATGGAGATCAAACAACATTTAGAAAAATATTTCCACCGTTTCTATCAAACGTTTAAAATCCTAGACTCAAGCCTGAGGGTTAGCTCCAAATCTCGAAAACACAATTTTCACGACTTTTTACAAATTCTCCGTTTTTAAGACCACCTTTTGAAAAACTACGGACATCCACACGCCCATACAATGTAATAAACCAAGAAAAATTGCAAAACATGCTTTTTTTATCCGAACAAATATGGTTTAAACATAAAAATCAACATGTATAGCATTTTTAACTGATAAAAAAGCATATAATCGCACGTTGCACCATTTAACGACAACATAGTCTAGGATCCTACCTTAGTGAGTCAAAACTTGACGCTTCAAAAATCAAACTTCATCGAAACGAGAATCCGTCCGGGTAAACACAAAGCTTACGGCGTGGATAGTAAGGATCCACTAACTGATCGTCAAAAACTAAGCCTAGGCCACCCAAAAGTCTAGAGAGAAGGTGGTGAAAAAGAAAACCTAGGCAAGAAGAAAAGGATTTTCAAAATATCTCTAGGGGTCTGATACTTATAGGCCACGCCAAAATAGGGGATCAGTCGATTGAACCTCTCACTTCAGTTAACAGAAGAAGGCTATTGGAAGAACAAAAGAAACTCCACCGACTCAGTTCAGTCGACTGATCTGCCCAACTCAGTCGACTGAACCAACACACTGTCGACCTAGTCGACTGGATCACCTAGTCCGGTCGACTAGACGACAAAGAAAACAACCTTTGTAAAAAAAAATATATTTTACAGCCCCAAAGCTAACCAAACATGCCTTATAGAAATTCGAAAAAGCGTAAAACACATGTACATGCTGTTCTATGACAATGAAGCATAAACGAACATGTCGAATATATATATATAACAAAATAGAAATGAAACCGGGTCTCACAACTCTCCCCCCTTAAGGAATTTTGCTCCCAAATTTCGTTACAAAGTTACAAGGAAAATAACTTCGGATATCTAGCATGAACCCCGGACTCAAGCTCCCACGTCATTTTTTCGACACCGTGATGAAGCCACAGAACCTTGCATAAGCAATGGTCCTCCCTCTCAACACTTACTCCTTTGTGTCCAGAATCTTCACAGGTCGCTCCTCATAAGTAATATCCTCATCCACCTACAACTCAGCCCAATCCAGAACATGTGACAGGTCAGAATCTTACTTTCGAAGTATGAAAACTTGAAACACATTATGCATAGACGCTAACTGAGGTGGTAAAGCTAGACGGTATGCTACCTCCCCAATCCTTTTAAGAATCTCAAACGGTCCAATAAAACATGGTGATAGCTTCCCACTACAACCAAATCTCATCAAACCTCTGCGTGGCAAGACTTTCAGAAACACGTGGTGCCCCACCTCAAACTCCAACGGTCTTCTCCTCTTATCAGCATAGCTCTTCTGGCGACTCTGAGCTGTCACTAGACGTTAGTGAATCACAGTGATCTTATCTGTCGTCTCCCGCACCAAATTGGGTCCCAAGACTGTGGTCTCTCCCATATCTGTCCAACACACCGGTGACCTACATGGCTTACCATAGAAAGCCTCATACGGTACCATCCCAATACTGGACTGATAACTGTTGTTGTATGCAAACTTTATCAATGGTAGATGATCTTTCTACGAACCTTGAAAATTAAGTACACAGGTTCTCAACATATCCTCTAAAATCTATATGGTCCTCTCGGACTGACCGTCCGTCTGTGGGTGAAAAACAGTGCTGAACGTCAAGCTCGTCCCCAAAACCACCTGAAGATTCTACCAAAAGCGCGGGTCTCGATTAGAAACAATAGATACAGGTACTCTGTGTAGCCGAACTATCTCATTGACATACAATCTACCTAGTATGTCTACCGAATTCTTCACGCGAATGGGAATAAAGTGTGCAAACTTCGTCAGCCTATCAATCGCAACCCAAACTGTGTCGTGTCCCTTCGGTGATCTAGGTAGCCCTGATACAAAGTCCAATGTGATGTTCTCCACTTCCATTCTGATATCGGCAACAGTTGTAACAACCCTACTGGTCTCAGATGTTCCGCCTTTACCTGTTGACAAGTAAGGCACCTAGAAATGAACTAAATCACATTCCTCTTCATTCTCTTCCACTAGAACTGACGGCGCAGATCATGATACATCTTAGTGCCTCCTGAAAGCACTACAAGACGAGAATGAGAAAAATCATGTAATACATCGACACGGCACGACTTTGGTATAAATAATCTCCCTGCGAATCTCAAACTCTGATCCGGGCTCATAATCCAGCCCGTAGTGTCTTTTTCACTAGAAATACAGTCCCGTAACATCTGAGCCTCTTGATCTGTCTACAGACCTCCAGCACACGTGCAACCAACGCAGGTCATGAAACTACTAAAAATAAGGTTGCGCCTTTTCTTGTCTCCCCGAGACATAAATCAAACTCACTAACTTCTCCAAGCATGTCCCATTCTCGTATAGCTATAGAAGCTAATAAATTATGAGATCTCCTACTAAGAGCGTCAGTCACGACATTGGCCTTCCCTGAATGGTACTGTAGTTCAAAGTCACAGTCCTCCAACAACTCCATCCACCATCGTTGGCGTAGATTTAGGTCTTTCTGTGAAAATAAGTATTTCAAACTCTTGTGATCGAACAAAATCTCAAAGTGCTCACTATAAAGATAGTGCCGCCATGTCTTCAAGGCAAAGACCACGGTCGCCAACTCCAAATCATATGTCGGATAGTTCTTCTCATGAGTCTTCAACTGCCGAGATCTGTAAGCCATAACCTTACCTTATTGCATCAGAACACAACCCAGACTATCATGGGAGGCATCACAATACACTATATAACCCAAATCTCGTTCTAGAATAACCAACACTGGTGGTATCCTGACCTCAAATCAATCTTTGAGAAGCAACTCGACCCCTTCAACTGATCAAACAAGTCATCAATCCTCGGCATAGAATACCTGTTCTTCACTATTACCTGATTCAGCTTCCAGTAGTCAATACACAACCTCAAGGATCCATCCTTTTTCTTAGCAAAAAGAGTTGGAGCTCCCCACAACGACGTACTCGAACGTACAAATGGGACCAACTCAGCCGGTACAAAACGGTAAGATGACATAGAAATGGGACCAACTCCTGGAACCAGATTGATAGAAAACTCTACCTCATGACTCGGTGACAACTTGAACAGATCGTCAGGAAAGACATCTGGGTAATCACGAACCACTTGAAAAAACTCCCCTCGAACCCTAACCATCTCATCCGACATGGGAGCAAAAAAGAGGAAACCCAGACTCCCTCGATTTAGAGCAACACCGGGCATAGTTACCAAATCCTCATCCTGATCGCCCACAAAACAAAAGTAATCACCCTCTAGCGTACAAATCGATACCCTTCGTCGATTGCAATCTATAAAGGCACGATAGGTGGTCAGTTAGTCCATCCCTGGGATGACATCAAATGTGGTCATGTCTAGAATGATCAAGTCAAACTCTAGGCAACGACCGACGACCTCGAACTTGTAGGATCTATAAACTCAACTCAACACCACATTTCTACTGACTGGGGTTTCTACACTCAACATACTACCTAACGAGTTTGTTTTCAATCCCAATGCGGATGAAAAAGTAGAGAAAATAAAGGAATGCGATCTTCCTGTGCTGATAAGAACAATGACTCATGATCTGTATACTATGAGAGTACCTTTAATCATGGATGGAGTAGCTGCAGCATCGGCCATGATCGATGCTTTGGAAGAACTGGGATCAGCAAGGACATATGCTCTGCCCTGCTGTGCTCTAGCCTGTCCACAGTAACCTTGACCGCCGACTGCCGTACTAACTGTACTGAGGCACCCCCGTCTGCAAACCTATACGTCTGAGCCCTAGGTTGCTAATAAGTCTGCTGTCCCTGTGCAGATGGAACAACTGCTGCTCCTGCCGTACTCTGAACACATTCTCCTTGGGGACAGTTCCTATGAATGTGCCCAGACTGACCGCACCCAAAACATACTGGTAGCTCTCTCCCCTGCGGTTGAACAAGCACTGAACTCTGAACCTAGCCCCTCAGCGAGCACTCAGGTGAACGATGTCCTGGTTGTCTGCATCAATAACAAATGATCTCTCTCTGTTTCGGCCTTCTGTTGAGGCCACTGAAGGTGCATGTGTAGAAAACTGCGGCTGATACGATCCCACAAGATAAGAACTCAGACCAGACAGCCTCTAGCGCTTGCTCCTGCGCCCCTGAGACTGTGCACCTCCCCTGTCCTGCTGACTCCTACTCTCTCTAACCATGCATGTCTCATTCAGGGTATCTTCCACGGTAATGGCTGTCTCCACCAAGTCTGTAAAGATGCGTATCCCGAATGTTGCCACTCTATCTTGGATTATGGGCCTCAAATCCCTCTCAAATCTCTTTGCATGAAACTTCTCTATCGCCACAATCTCTTGTGCAAACCAGGACAAGTTGGTTAACTCGACCTCGTACTGGACCACTGTCATCATCCCCTGAGTAAGAAAAAGGAAGTCCTTCCTGTACTGATCTCTCGAGATCTCAGGAAAGTACTTTCCCAAAAATACCTTTGTGAAAGCCTCCCAAGTGCCTCCCACTGTAATCCTGGTAAACTTCCACCATTCATGGGCACTCCTTCTCAGCTGGAATGCAGTGAACGCAACCCTCAGATCATTCTCCATTATCTGGAGTGTATCTAGAATTCTGGTCACCAGTTCCTGCCATTATGTGGCTACCGTGGGGTTGGGATCCCCGCAAAGGTAGGAGGGTCAAGACGTCAGAACTCGCGTATTACCACCGTCACCCTCGGTTTGAATACGCTCTCCCTTCCCCTAGCGGCCTTGGCCAGTTACCGGATGGAGCCTACCATCTCACGCAACAAGTCTACTCCGTCAATAGGTCCTTGGGGAGCATTAGCATCCCCAACATTTGGGACTGGCACGTCTATTTGGCCTAAACCACGGCCATGACCTCGACCACGGCCTCGTCCTTCCCGCATGGACATAACTCTATACAAAGGCAACATTACAATATAAGCTTTCATACAACATGTTATGACTAACATAAAAGATATAATCATGCAAACACATAGTCATTCAAGATTATGTAAACACATCTCACATACCGAGGAGAACCTGATAAGAAAGACGCGTCAATTTGGAAAACCTACTTAGATTCTTTGCTAAAAAACACGTCGACCAAACGCATTTCTAACTTAGCTTCCAAATTTGTTAATCCAAATGCCCTAAGACAAGACTAATCAATCCTAAGGTTCAACCTCCATATTCACATATACACAAACTATCATGCTCAACAGGCTATCATGCTCATGTTATAAAAATGCTTAAACACATGCAATCAAGCACACGCTATCATCCTCACAAGGTAATGCACCCTCTTTCTATGGCTCTTAGGTATTCGAACCCAAAACTCTGTTACCAAGTTGTCATTCCCCAAAAACTAAGGTCACGTAAAAAGCCCACCAAATCACCTTTTTATATAAAAAAAATATAGGTTTTTACTTGTAAAATAATTAACCAAAAATACAGTATTTGGAATTAAAAAGAGTACCCAAGGTTCATCTCTTAGTACATCATACATACTTTTTCATACATGCATAACATATCGCCTCAAAGCATATAAAACACGCCTCTAGAAACAGACAATACATGTAAGAATGCATGATTCCATAATAAAAAAAGAAAACTATACAAAGTCTTTTGCCACCTCGGGCACGTCTAGATCAACTCCTCGTGATCACCTACACCTGAAAAAAGTATTCAACAATTCCACAACGTGAGCCAAAGCCCAATAGAACAGACTATAATGCAGTAAAGTAGGATATGCAATCACATAACATAAAGTTAACTCAACCACATGAGCCTAAAAAGATTTTCCGTCCTTGAGACCATGCGTCTCAAACAATACAAATAATGTTTAACAGTTAAAGAAAAATAGTAACAAAACGTTATTTTCCACTCGAATCACATTGCCGAGAAATGATTCCTATGTACCGACTCTGTCACACTCGGAACAGATGTAGCAATTATAGACTTTAGTCCATTACTCTAGTCCTAAATCACTTAAGACCTGCTAGGTAATGACAAATTTTATATGGAGTCACAACAACGTAAATCACTTCTTTACGGACTAAAATTGAGAGAGCGAAGCACCCATCACTTCTTTATGGGGATTAATCTGAAGGAATGAAGCACCAACTTGCACAAGTTTTTGGACTTTCACTGAAGAGCAATGGCGGCTCAATCCACACACATTGTCATGGCACATCTATAGGATCACTAAAAACCAACACGTAACTCGACTACGAAAACATTTCAAATAATACTTCACTCATGTATAAAAAGATCCAATGGCCAACTGCCACATCATCCATTTACATCATCCATTAATCATGGAGATCAAACAACATTTTCAAAAATGTTTCCACCGTTTCTATTAAATCTTTAAAATCTGAGACTCAACCCCGAGGGTTAGCTCCAAATCTCTAAAACACGATTTTCACGACTTTTTACAAATTCTCCGTTTTTAAAATCACCTTTTTGAAAACTACGAATATCCACACGTCCATACCACGTAATAAACCAAGAAAAAGCGCAAAACATACTTTTTTTTATCCGAACAAGCATGGTTTAAACATAAAAATCAACATATATAGCATTTTCAACCGATAAAAAAGCATATAATCGCATGTAGCACCCTTTAACGACAACATAGTCTAGGATCCTACCTCGGTGAGTCAAAACATAACGCCTCGAAAATCGAACTTCGTCGAAACGAGAATCCGTCTGAGTGAACACGAAGCCTACGGCGTGGATAGCAAGAATTCACTAACTGATCGTCAAAAACCAAGCCTGGGCCATTCAAAAGTCTAGAGAGAAGGTGGAGAAAAAGGAAACTTAAGCAAGAAGAAAAGGAATTTCAAAATATCTCTAGGGGTCTGATACTTATAGGCCATGCCAAAATAGGGGTTCAGTCGACTGAACCTCTCACTTCAGTCGACTGAAGAAGGCTACTAGAAGAACAAAAAACTCCACTGACTCAATTCAGTCGACTGATTTGCCTAACTCAATGTACTAAACCAACACACTATCGACCCAGTCGACTTGATCACCCAGTCTAGTCGATTGGACGATGGAGAAAATAATTTTTGTAAAAAACAAAAGATTTTACAGCCCCAAAGCTAACCAAACATGCCTTACAAAAACCTAAAAAAACGTAAAACACATATGTATATGCTGTTCTACGACAATGAAGCATAAAAGAACATGTTGAATATATATATATATATATATATATATATATATATATATATATATATAATGAAAAAGAAACGAAATCGGGTCTCACAGCTCAAGCGGTCTGTTGACCAATCGAGCGGTCCTACCCAGAAAAACACAACTTTTGCTGCAACGCCTGACAGGATCGGGATTGAACCCTTCATGCAAAATTAAGCCAACACATGCACAAAACATATAGAAATGTGCATCTCTACAACGATAAAAATGATAACCAACACCTTACATTTATGAGATATAAAAATAAATGAAATCGGGTCTCACAACTACTGTTTCAAATTCTTCTCCCTATTTCTGCTCTCATTTTTGCATTGTCATCGAAAACTAGAAATCGGAGTGTAGTTTTGATTGAATCAAAGAGTGAATCGAAGAATCAAAATTGGAGATCGGCCTTGAAATCCTGAGCGATCTCCCTCACCGGCCGCTGGAACGAAAGTTTTTGGATCAAAAGCTCCGCGCTGTTATGGTACTTTCGAATCTCCCTCAATGCTACCGTCCCCGACATGAATCGATGAGTTTTCTTCACTCCGTTGGTCACCGACGCCAACTTCCAAGCAGCCTTCGTCGTCAGCTGCTTCCTCAGTGCCTTTCCTCTAGTAGATCTTCTAGCGGTTTGCTTCGTCCTTGCCATGTCTTGATGAAATCTCTTGAAGAAATGTATAAATTTAGGGAGATAAAGTGCGGTTACTATGGAAGTTATGATAGAATGGATATACATACATAAAGTGTGTATATATGTATATGTATATATATATATATGTGTGTGTGTGTGTGTGGGTGTGTGTGTATGTTGTAAAGATATCATTGCTTTGTATGAGAGAGAGAAACTCATTTGGTTAAACAATGGTAAAATAGTAAAAGTTCATATTTTATTAACGACGTTTACTCGACAACACTGACAGGGGAGGTTAGTGTCATTTCAGTAACTTCGGGAGAGATTCCTATAATAAGCTTAAACCTTAAGAGAAGTAAGTGTAATTCATCTAAAATAAAACAATGAATATGGGTCCGGTAGAATACAAGACATCTAGCCTAATAATCTCCACATTGGCTTGAATTCAATAAATCATCCTGAATATAATTAGCGTCGATGTCAATTCTACCGTCATCATTATCGTTGAACTGCCACACCAAAATAGCATGGCTCACACCTCTACACCGAGGTGCCCACACCCTAGCCTGATGTCCCACAAAACTCAGTACTTTGTAGAAGAACATGGCTCTACCTCTCCCTCTTTGTGCACAGAACTAGAGTGATAACTGCCACTAACTAAAGAGCAAAGGAGACTCGTTTCTATCGAGATGTACAACTTTCCATCACTTCTGTGGTGTTAGTCACATTGTCTGGAGCTTTCTTGTTAACATCTAACAACTGTTGCTGTCACATCTTGTCGGCATCTTTCACATAATCTGATTTGCTCACCTGTGCACCTGTACAATTGTAATGATTGTAAATTTTTTTAAGTTACTTGTTTCTAAATTAAAGTAATTTTATATTTATTTAGGTGTGTTGGAGCATCATAAGAGAAGATGGTCAAAATAATAATAATAATAATAATTGTTGTTATTATTATTATTAAAGTAGAATAAAAAATGGCAGTGAAAAAAAAAGTCTTTTGTGATCGATCGGATGGTAAAAAAGTCTTTAAGCGAGTTTTCTTGATACGTAGTTCTAGATATTTATTGGCGTCAATCATTGACATACTAGATCTAAACTCTGTTTGATTTATTAAGTGACTTTTTAAGATAAAAAATAATTTATTTTTATATTTTTGATGCATGAAATTTAATTTTAAACTTATTTTAATTAAATAATAATCTTAAAATATTAATAGAATGAGTATTAGAAAGTAAGTTTAAGTAATTATTGTGATAAATTTTAATTAAGTATATTCTCTCAAAATAATAATATAAAATGAAAAAAAAAGTGAACACACGCATAGCCCTAGCCCCCTCTCCCCTTTTTCTTTTTTTTTTTTTCCCTTTCTTTTCCCCCTCCTCGACGTTCAGCACTGCGCCCCCTTCTTTTTCTTCTCCTTTTATTTTCCCAACCCTAATAGCCGCCCCCATCTTTCAGACTCTCTCTCTCTCTCTCTCTCTCTCTCTCACTCAGGTTTCTCTTCATCTCTCCTTTTCTCTCAGTATATAGCTTTATATATAGTGATACACATATCTCTTAACGTTAAATTTTTATTACACCGAAGAAGAAAAGATTAATGTACGCAACAAGAGTAACATTTTTCACCGATTGAAATTTCATTTCAGCAACATTGGGTTTTCGGGTTTCTCTCCTCTCTCTCTCTCTCTTTTTTTGGCTTGGTTTGAAGTAGGTCTTCTATGCCCTTAGATATATGTGTTTTGTATTCCATATTATTGCATAATTTTTATTAGATTAAGTTTTAAGGTTTGATTAAAATGCCTCTTTTTTTTTTTAATTTAAATGTAAAGATGTAGAATTTTATAATTTGTACGAGAGATATAGAAGGATATCATGTTAGAGATATAATATTTGTGATTAATCTGAAACTTGTGGAGCAATTCATAAATTAGTTTTATGTGACTTTTGGTGAAAAGTAAGTAATTTATGCAAAAAAAAATTTTAAAGTGTAATTATGTGATTAAGTAAATTTGGTTACATAATTGAGATGTTGGTACAATTGGTACCGAAATTGACTAATCATCAGTAATGAGAAATAAAATTAATGAGTAATTATGAAAAATGTGAAAATTAGTAAGGATGGAAAAATTGTTGTGGATGTGGCATAAGTTGTGAACAATGAGATCTTAATAATAAAAATAAGTTTTTTCATGTGAGTTGACTTTGGTTTGTACTGTTTTACGAGACTTAACTCGATAGGGTCAAGGGCTCGATGTGTGTGTGTGCTGTGGATTGTGCTTGGACTTGTTGATTTGTGTAATAAAAATAAGTTGGGTATGAGATATTCATTGATAAAAAACCGCAAACTTGTGCAAGAGATAGAATTGTCTAGTTCCTTGGTTTAATAGCCGATAAGATAGAGGTAAAAAAATGAGATTGTTTGGTTTCACAATTTAATAGTCGATAAAGCCTGGTAAGAAATTGTGGTTGTCTGGTCCCTCGGTTTAGTAGTCGATAAGGACAGAGATAGGAAATTGGAAATTGTTTGTTCCCTATGTTTACTAGCCAAACGAAGACATAAGTTTGAGTTTTGAAACTTGTAATACGCAAGAAACTTGTGCTACGCAAGATCTCGATGTGAACAATTAGAATTATGGAAGTAAATCTAGATTTGACTTTTGAAATGAGTGTGCATGCTTTAGTTTTTAAATTCATGCTATGACAAAGTTTGAATGCTGAAAATTAACTTGAAGAATGAATTAGAAAAAATGAAATTTGTGATCAAGTAGAAATGATTTATTTCTTTAGAAAATAAAATACTAGAACTTGATTTTAGTTGAGTGAGTAAATAGTGAATAGATATATGGTGTAAAACTCAATTGTCTTAAAGTAAGAACATTTTTTAAAAAGATTTTGTATATACTTTACATCTATCTTAGCAGTGTGTATCAGCATGCATGCAACTTCATGTTTCCTATTTGCATAGTTTTTCTATTGAGTTGTCATGCTTATGGCTAACAATTTCAGGTGCTAACACGGAGTCTCATGCTTGAAAAGGCAAGAAATACATTTGAGCCTTGAGTTGTCTTTTGATCCCTACGAGCCTAGAGTTACATTTCATTGTAATGCATATTGTAAGGCTATAAGACTTGGTTAGTTATTGAATATATAGTTGATAAGTTATGAGATACGGAAACGTCTGGAGACTTAAAGTTAAATGTTTGATATTATGGTATGTGTATATTTGGATGATCAGATATATGTGTGTGCATGGGGATGGGGTGTGGGGTGGGGGAAACAAGTCTATAATGCATGTTTAGAAATTAAATTGAGAATTTGTGGATAGGTTATGAGAAGATTGGGGGGTGGCCTTTGAGCTAATTTCTTGACGTATTATTGTACCCTTTTGAAAATAGGGGTTTTGTTATATACAAATTGTAGTCGAGATTTGTTGCCACATTGGTACATTGTTGGCATTTCTTTAAATATAACAGTTTTTGACTCAAGAAATGTTTAATTAGATTGAACATTAGTTAGCACCCTTTGAGCGCTCGATGATCGCTCGAGCAATTTGGCCCAGTCTTGTTCAATGTGTAGTGCCTTCTTGGCACCCATTTGGTGCTCTAGCATTCTTTCTCAATTTGATCGTTGACCAACTTTGACCCTTTGACTTGACCTTGTCCATTGGACACTTTCTTATTCGTTATGGACCCTTCTCTCTTAACTTTATGAATGGATTTCCACGTCACAAATTTCGGGGTATAATAACAACCTCATCCCTTGCGTGTACCCCTACGCATATTACGTGTGCTTTTTTACAACTATTGTTCTCCTTGATCACTTTTGCACTTAATCTGTGTATGTTGCTTACCTGTACTACTTTTTTTATATCTAGCAATAGCTCCACCTATCACAACACTCCCCACCAGCTTGTATAGGTTGTTAATCATATGTCCCTGCAGTACATTCATGTTCTTCTTTGAAACCTAAAGAACTCTATTTGTAGACGAGAAGCTACAGCCTTTCGAATCCAGCATACCTAGAGAAATCAAATTCTTTCTTAAATTCGTCACATGTCTAATCCCATTTAAAATCAAAACAATCCCATCAAATCGAAAAAACTACACTATCGTTATACTGGCAACTCTGCTCACTGCATTATTAACCATCTTGACAGTACCCCCATCGCATTATTAATATATATCAACATATCATCTAACTGCACACATGTGGAACGAACATCCAAAATCTAATATCTAATATGATTTTCTTATACTTGAAATAACTGTGAACACATCTAATTATTCATGGTTGGATCCTTCTATAACAACAGTCTCTAATGATTGTTCTTTTTTCTTATTCGCCTTGTACTTCGGATAATTCCTCTTTTGATGACCTTTTTTACCACAATAGTAGCACGTCAATTTGTAAACCTTTCGACTTTGAACGACCCATTTTCTTGAACCCCACCTGCCTTAATGTCGCCCTACATCTGACTTCCCCACTGTCTGATGTAATCATGATGTCTTCCCCCAATGATTTGTCACTCTCCTTCTTCTTCAACATCTTATGAGATATAAGAGTAGCGACAATCTCATCTAAATCAAGGGTATTTTTCACAACACTAGTATAATTCTCAGATGTTCGTATGATGAAAGTAAGGAAACCAACATGAGAATTGCTTTATTCTTATCCTCGATCTTTGTGCCAATAATATTTAATTTTGTCAGTATTTTGTTGAACTTGTCCAAGTGCTCTATAAATTTGGCTTCATATGTCATCTGAAGTGCATACAACTATTTCTTTAAAAATAATCAATTCGTCAATGTCTTGGATATAAACTTGCTCTCCAACTTAGCCTAAAGTTCTGTCGAATTGCTTTCGTTGATGACTTTCCAAATAAGGCTATTACCGAAGTACAACTGAATAATACTATGTCATGTCCCGCATCTTTTTCCACTCTACAATCTTCATCGGTTTCGATTTTTTGACTTTTTCCTAAGGGCCTTGATTAGTCATTTCACATCTCAAAATATTCTTCACCTTTTGTTGCCATAAGTAAAATAGTTATGACCGTTAAATAGTTCAATCACGAAACTTGAGCTCTTTACCGCCATTACTTTTATGTCTGACGATTCATCACAATCTGAACTTGTCGCAATACCATATATATGTAAACTTTGTTCCATGTAGCCCAAATCATCTCTGATTGTACACGATCACTCCAGACTGCATTTGATCACACCTAATCAATCCTAATCAATGCCAATTTATCTAATCCAATCCAACTATATTGATGAATTTGCAATGTAAAAATCTTCGAAGATGATTTTTCAGGAACTGCTTTTTTCTTAAATTTTTCTGCTATATATATGAGCTGATATAGTCAAAAAATCTTAAACTGTCGAATTTAACCAATTGCCACATATGATTAAAACTCCTTCAATCAAGTGTCAATTATTAATGATTCCTTGGCAATCAAGATCTCAAATAATGATTAAGACTCCCCAAATCCTTTAATTTCCTAATCAAGTTAATACGAACCTAATTTTCAAAAATCTTTTGTATTCCAAAATTGGTAGGCTGCAACTTGATTGACAGTATATGACAACGCCACACCCAAATTTTTTTACTTTGTGCAAATTAAATAAATTTAATTTATACGTACGAAATCAAATAATTATACATTACTCCGATTACTCAGCACAATTTTGAATCGTTAACTGTTGGCTCGGATATCATTTGTTGAGATTTGAACATTAGTTTTCGTACGCAATCGGAAGCAAAAAATCTACGTACAAAAAGCAAAAAATAATTAATATTGAGAATTTACGTGATTCGGTCTACACTAGCCTACGTTCACGAGCGAGAAAACAAATATTTCATTATGTCGTATGTGAAAGAGTTCAATTACTCCCTACTCTCTACCAGTTATCTTCACTATTTTTTCTCACATAATTTTCTATTTAACTTTAGAGTTACACTAGTGTCTTATTTATAAACACACCAAGTAACCCTAGAAGCCCATAAATCCATTTAAAATTAAATTCTATACAATTAGGGTTCGTAGTGGGTTCCTAATCGCTCCCCAACACGATTATCATGACTCTCTATTTCATTTCATTCTCAAACCACAACCATTACCAAAGTTTCTCAATTCTCATAATCATCAATTACGTCAAATGGTTTTACAAACCCGATTCTATTCATTGATTTAATTAATACCAAAATCGAACGACACCTATAGATCAAAATGTATTTATCATCACTGGACCACACGAGACCCAATGGATAAATATCCATTCTATAGCCCGACACAAAAATCACACTTTTTTTGTTTCTCTCGAAAACATCGATGGATGGGCCATCTAAGAGCATGCTTTTACGAGAATTAACCCGAAGAAATGGCTTACCTTACATTGCGCAAGTTTTCAGTCTTTCACCGAGGAGCAACTCGTGCCCAAATTTAAATATCAAATCCATTCACAATGTACGTTAATTAAGTCATTCACATTTTAAGCCAACACCAGTCCAACCGTCAACCCGGTTCCTCTCGTCAAACCCAACATCATTAAGGTTTCCATTATCGACAATTCTAATATCTTCATCATTCATGTATTTGAGTTAGCATAGTTCAAACCTAATTTTCATATCTTCATCATTCATTATACACGCTCAACAATTTATAGAATTTATTCGAAATTCTCAACAACATTTCTTCATCATTTTTGCATATTGTCAAAATTCATGAAATTAATATACCAATTGGTCAACACAACCCCCAATTTACCCAAATATCCAAACAATTTCATTATTCAAGTCCGTCAACCCAAAACCCTTCAAATTTTCATGGTTTTAGCTCAAATCAAACCTAACTGTCATGCCCATTTTGGGACATGACCGACTGTGAACCACAAATTATTATTTGTAGAACACATAAACCCACCAAAGGAAATAATAAATACAATACGAGAATAATCCATGAAATAAACCTTAATTGAATTAATATTTTAAAATTCTAATATCATAAGCTAACAACCTACTAGTTATTTAAGCAAAACTAATCAGACTAAAAAAATTCTCTAGAGATCATATGAAAAGGCGTCCTCAACAACACAAAAGTCATCTACTCTTGAACATACCCACGTGAAAAATGTTAATGAATTTCATAAGCTCATAGCCATGTAAATGATTAAAGCACACATATTAATATATAATTTTAAATCAGGGAATGAAAGTAAATTGATAACAAAACCATGATTTCAAAATTGAAAGTACCACAATACTTTGCTAAAATATTTTTGTTACAACTTTTCAATCCATGTTTCAAATTTCATACAAAAAATCCATGTGTCAACAGATAATATTATCTCAAAATCTCATATTTTTCCCATTGGTTGAACATATCAATCAAGGTTTTGTCAGACCATACATAACTCAAGGCATCAAGTTTGTGAATCCATATATATCGCACTTAGATGCAGTATCGGGATGACGTCCGTGATTATTTCCTAAGCCGATCCAATTGACATACCCCCTAGATAATCGTACAACTGTTGAAACATTAGGAGCACTCTTCTAGTGACCAGAGTCATCCACTGAAATATTTCTTGAACTTTTTAATCATGCGTATTTAACTATACATATATGACATATCACCATGAAATATAAAAAAAAATAATTAAAAAAATATCAAATACTTCAGCAGTTATCAAATATTTATTGTCAAAGAATACATACCATTTATAGATTTCTCAAATAATTTTTGAAAAAAATGGTATTTTCAATAAAGATGCATAGAATGTAAAAATTTCTCACTTGGGTCCAACAAGGTATTACGCAAAAATTTCTCACTTGGGTCCAACAAGGTATTACGCTTGACAAACGGAAAGATATATGAAACGGACGTTACCCTAAATTTTACAATTATAAAAGATTGTTATTAATTAATGCTCAAGTCAAATATTTAATTACTATGCAAATCCCCTTAAGATTCTGTATGTCTTAATTCTTCTTATATTAGTTTTAGTTAATAATTTTTTTACTACAGAATATTTTGCCTAATCAAAATTGTTAATTACCTCAAACTCCATTAAAATAATAACGTATTAAAATATTATAATAATTAGATTAATTTTTACCTCAATTTATCGAATAATAAATATTTATTTTAACTTACTATTATTATTTGTTTTCCTATCTTCCTTCAAGATATGTATTATTATTTTTATTTAATATTTTAAAAAATAAATTAAAATTATTAATTATTCTCATATAAGTTCAAGTGACAACATACTAAAATATTACAATAATTAAGTCAAATTACACCATTGGTCTTACTAATTATCTTCTTAAACTTATATTTTTTTCCCACTTAGTTTATATCAATACCTTATGATCATAATTTCATCAAAATACTTTTAAAATTAGATTTTACGTATCAAATAATATAAAATATACTCTTTCTATAATTAAAAACTTACCCAATCAAATTAAATAAAGTAGAATACACCGTAGCACCCGTTAACACTACACCATATTATTGCCTAGAAAGCCATGAATTATGCCTTCTTTGTTCCCCGTTCTTGCGTTTTTTTGTTTCTTTTTCTCTCTCTCTCTCTCTCTCTCTCATATTCGTTCTCTCTCTCTCTCTTTTTTTTTTCTTCTCTCTCTCATCTTCGTTCCCTTTTTTTTTTTCGTTTTTCTCTCTCTCTCAAATTAAATGAATTTAATTTATCATATATGTATACATATATATAAAATTTTAATCATAGTATTCTATTTTTCTCAAACTCTTTGTATGTTCATCTATATATATATTTTTTCTCATAACAACCATATTATCTTAAAAATTTTCTATCAAACTTTATCACTCTAACTAATCTTATCAAATAAATCAATGACTATTCGCCAAGTTAGCTCTCTTCTCTATATATAGATAAATAGAATTTTAATTATTTCGTACTTCTAAAACAATCCATAATTATCTGAAACGTTTCCTACTTCATTTAAAATGCTTATCCTATCCCAATTATTATTTCACTCATACTATAACACTCAATTCCTAAAAATTCTCCCCTCAAATTCTATCATTTTGTCATGCTCCTAACCTCTAAGCCCAAGAACTAACCCCGACAAACCAACCCAAAGAGAATTTTCCTAATAAAAAGAGTTTTAAACCCAAACCACACCAACTCTTTAAATAAACCATTCGAAAAGAAAGGAATTCAAATCCCACGAAAAGATTTCGAAGCCCAAAAAACTCAAAAAAAAAAAGTTTCAGCAGACTTACCGATCAGTCAAGATCGATTGATTAGTCTTTCACAGACTGAAACTATTGAGAGCAGTGTTAGTCTGTTAGACTGATCGATAGATCGATCGGTCAAGCACAGGACCCCTTTTTCTCAATAGATTTTTCAACACCAAGGTTTCCCACCTCAACTACACCTCTAGTCAAGCCTTCCCATGACCACATACAACCACATAAAAGAAAAGATATAGAAACATTCCCTAACCATCACTAAACATCGAAAACCCAACAATTTCATACATAGAATCTTGGAAATGAAAGATAAGAAACCAATGCAACGCCCGATAATTTTCCATGCATACAGACCATGAGTAAAGGTAGCCTTAAGGCCTTATAAAACGAATACCATCTAACTCGAGTAACAGTTCATTGTATCAAAAGAATCACATCTACATGATATATATTTCTCAAAAAAAATTTCTATAAATTTGTAATGCTATTCAAAAGTTCAAAACACGGTCTTGTGGTCCATTCCTCAATCGACCACATTTTTTCTATTATCACCTTAAATGTTTAAACAACATGAGTCAAGACTCATAGAAAGTAGACTATTAAAGAATATATGCATGACATGCGAGAATAGTTATACGAAATGCCACGTGTAGTTTTACTAAAAATGAATCCCATTTTCTATCAAAAATTCATTCACATTATCGATTTTTCTTACACAAATTGAACCCATTATCACACACAACCCATTACTTCATCTTTTATTCAATTCTTGTCATCTCTACTTCAGATTCTCACCTTATGCAACTCACACATACTCACTCACACATTACCCATAGTTTCTCATATTTTAACCAACTCGTGGTTTACTAACTAGGAGCCGACGCCAAACGAGCTTATAAACTCACATTGCGTTACTACCAATCGGGCCACACAAGGCCCGCTAAGTAACGGTGTGTTCTATAACTCACCTCGACTAATGTCTTGTCTCGGTTATTAGTCAAAAAGTAGGTTACCCAATCTGCGTAGTTTATTTGTCTTTCACCGAGGAGTTATTCAAGCCCAACTTAAACGATTCTTGAATATAAATCGGTCCCTTTTATTTCATCAAATCAACATCCAAATATGAGTCCAACCTAAGAATGATTCCTCTCGTCAACACCCAACATGCATATGATCAACAACACACCTATATATATACATTCAATGTCATCGAATTGCATAACTCGGTTTTAATTTGCTTAAAACTCCAAATTTTCATTCTATCATTTCATTTATCATCAAATTCATGGCATTTATACAAGGAGATAGATTCCCACAACCCTTAATTTCACAACTCATACATCAATTTCATTATACGAGCCCTTGACCCAAAAATCTCTAATTTTCATGGATTTTGGCCAACCCAAACCCTAGTTTCCAAATCTCACAATAATAGTAGATTTTCAACGAACTACTTAAGATAGATTTATCACAAATCAACCCAAAACTTAAGATCTCACATGCTTTCACTTCAAACTCTAACCTAAGGTTCCCAAAATACCAATTTCATGCTTTCATATATATATATATATATATATATATATATATATATATATATTGTTAGAATATTAGATTTAGATTGATTAGAATATTAGATT
>JAULJZ010163430.1:0-26238 GCA_032270985.1 Heliamphora pulchella | reverse complement strand
TTTGTGGTAAAAAGTTAGGCTTTTCAAAAGGGCCAATCAGGCCTTAATAGTTTGCAGGGCCAGCCCTGGGGTAGGTGAGCAAGACCAGGTTTTCGTTTTTTTGTTTAAATTTAGGATTCCACTTGTATTTAAATTTAATATAAATATATTTTAATTTTTTCTTATTAATGATTTTAGATGGAGTCCAAGTGGTAAGTTAGTTTTATTTATATGTCTTTGGTTTCAAGTTCAAGTCCCTCTACTTTTTTTTTGTTCAATTTATTTTAAGTTACAACAATTTTAATATTATCCTAAGCCACCCATAATTTTATAATGCAAAATAAAATGAATAAAATATAAAAAATAAAATTTATGATTCATAATATACTTAAGTCATAACTTTTTAATACTAAAATATTAATTATATTTTTACCAATTGTAATCAAATACAAAATATTGACTAAATTATTTTATTGTTAAAAAGCTAATAATATATAAGTTAGAAGCTTGATGTATAAGTGGTACTATATTCTATTTAATTTTTTTCATAAATTAAATTTTGTTGAAACATGATTATAAATATATTTTGTTCACTTAAGCTTTTATAACTAATGCTTAAATATATTGAGACATCATATTGCAAACTCGCTTGGGGCTTCAAAATCTTTAGGACGTCCTGACAATTTGAAGCAAAAATGCATGGGAGGGCTTAAAAGTGGGGGACTTGAAGCCAAGTTCACTGTTTATAAAATTTTTAACCAAATAAATGTGTTTTATGACATTATTATTTAAGTGCATTTTTGTCACAGTAGTGTTATTCTTATTTAGTCCTTCATCAAAACAAGCAAATGATTTGAGTAAAAGTGTGTGATAAGTATTTATTCTACAAAGTAAATAAAAACAGCACTGTACAAAAATAGAGACTATTAATCCATTTGATTTGATATCCTAAGACAATGAGTCATGTGAATGTGAATCAAAGCTAATCTAATCCGATAATCCAAACATGACCTTAGATGCGTGAGTGCAAACTTGCAACCATGAGGAAATATTATTTTGCTAATTTCAGAATATTTATGTGCCATTATTTACATGGTAATCTTAATAAATAAAAATATTCAATATATATGAAGTGGGTCACTCTTTAATTTTAACTTACTTCACAAAAATAGGTCGCCACTATAAAAGAATCTATAAAGTAAACTAATTTAAACTAATACTAAAAAATTCACTAACAAAAAAAAAAGTAAAACAAACACAGTTAATTTTACTCAATAATTACTCACAATAAATAAGAGGCATTTGTAATTTAAATTTATCAAATGCATCCAAATATTATTGTAAATTTTATTTCTTCTCAACATCTACAAATTTGGAATCCCCGCCATAAATAAAAAATTATCTCTAATGCATTTTGAGAGGAAACGTGAATAATTTGTCTCATGTTTTTCAATTGAAATCGTATGGTCAAGCCAAAGAGTGGCAACTTGTGTCTAGGTGTTTGACAAAACTACTGTTAATAGTTTTTAATTTTTTATTATTAAAATTTGTTATAAATTATAATATTTTTTAAATATTTTCAATTTTTGCTATAAATTATAATTATTTTTTTTATATTTTAGCTATGAATTATAATTTTTCTCGAATACTCACAATTTTTATTATAAATTATAAATTATAAATTACTAATTTAAATAATATCAAACACCACAAATGACCTTTCCATGTGACATACCTAATCACGAATGAAGCTAAGGAGAAATGCGATTATTCCCAAACACATGATGGTCTTTTCTTTACTTTTTCTCTATTGGTTGGCTTGATGTTAAATTTTTTTTAAAGGTTTGAGTTAATAATTACTCTTTGTTGAAAAGTGTTTTGTCATATTTGTGTTCTCTTTGCGTTGAGAATTGTATTTTTCGTTGTCATCAGGTTGTTTTCATTAACTAATGACGATGAAAATAATTGTTTTGGAATAAATCTAAATTCAGTTTATCTCTAAAATATTCAATGTCTTTTTAAAATTGTTTAATTATTTCAAATAGAGACAAAAATAATAATGATTTGACTCAATTATCAGTGATTTAATTATAATATATAAGAAGAAAACAAAATAAACAATAGCCGACATAATTATTCGTCAAAAACAAATTTATTACAGTAACTGTTATAGTGCTCGGTGTCCTGAGCGTCTCTGCTTAGGTCATCAATAGTCAAACTTCAATGTAATTTCAATAGAATTTCATTTCAAATTTTTTGTTTATTTAAATGGAGTTTTTTTTTTAAGTGTGAAGGTAGAATTTTCATTTCTCATCTTTTTTTTTCCCACTACTGTAATTTTTTTTCTACTTTCCACCAAAGATCTATAAATACTTGTTTTGTATTATTGTATTTCATTATTGTATTACTATATTATTTTTATTATCGTATATAATTGTATTTCATTTATCGTCATTAGAGGTTTAAAGATAATTCGTGCATATTACATCTTTTTATTTGAATTTGTAAAATTAAGGTTTTTAACATTGCGGAATCATGACTGGCGAGCACAAATATTGGGGGCTTGCAATGTTAATAGGATCAAGATTATGGGCTAACTTTGTAATTTATCGCAAATTATATATCGTTGGATTGGCCTACGCGAAGCGCCAATTGAGGAGTCGCGCCCGCTCCAAACTGCAGAAGCTCGATATCTGCTGCTGCGCTTTCGATCCCAGGTTCGAATCGACTAGCCCCAAACATCTCCTCTTTGTATATACATACACCATTGTTATCCGCACACAGCTTGCCGATTCTCGAGTTTGAAGTTACAGATCTAGATTCGGCCTCAAATTCCAGGTAGCGAACTGTTTTATGGTAATTATCGATCACTCATCTCTTTTACTTCAGATCAGTTCTTGATGGATCTCAAATCAATAATCGATTCCACTTTAAAAAAACGAAAATTCCACTTGTTCAGTTGTATTTTTTGGTTTCACATTGAGGTGCACGGATCTGAGTGAAGAGGCTGTGCAATTAAGCTATTTTATGCAGCTTATTTGAAGTCATAAGTAGGTTTCTAAACTCAACGGGTCTTTGTCGTCAACGTCGCTTTCGATCAATACAAGAATACGAGATCTTTAACTCACATTGCTGGATTCTACTGGCAGCAAAAGTTAATTTCTTCTTTCTTGTTTTCCTGAAGTGCAGGTTTATTTAAGTTCTGCTTTTACCATCTGTTGTTTCTTGAGATCGACAAAAGGAAATTAACTTTTGGTCATATGTAGTTCTGTTGCTCTGAGTTCTTGAAATGGAAATGTGAACTCAACGAAGTATAACTGGAAGTTCTTGGACCAACAGATGTTAATATTTTGCCTTTTGTTTTTTCGATTACTTTGTTCATAAAAAGGTGAAACGCCGCCGCCACTCAGCAAACTGTAATTGAAACTGGAAGTTTTCTTGGGCTTTTAAAGTGAAACTTCAAGATTCATCGCATTGTTGCTTCTTTCATCTGTACTTTTTTATTAAGGGACAAAATCCAAATCCTGCTTCTTCTTCATCTTCTTTTGTTTTTGTTTTGTTTTTTTGTTAAAACGTGTTTGCTTTTCTGTTGTTTTATACTTTATGCTGTTTGATTCGTTGTCTAATAGCACTCTTTCTCTCTCTCTCTCTCCCCTCCCCCCTTTCTCCTTTCTTTCATTCTATTTTTCGTTTGCCTTTTTTTTTTTGCCTTTTTTTTTGGCACGGGGGATGGTTCATATTTTGACTTTGACCAATATAGTTGCTTGAAGCCTAGTCCCATAATATCTGAAGCCATGTCAAGGAGGCAAGTTCTTCCAACTCGAAGATTTGCAGACAGTGGAGTTGTTCCATTTGCAACCACATTGCAATCAAAGTCACGGGCATCCCCGTATTTGTCAATTGCACTCATTATTATGGTACTATCTCTCTGTCTCCTCTCTCAATAAGCTTTAAATTTAGTTGAATCATACTTTATTTCTACTATTTGCATTTACTAGGAATCCTAGCACCAAATAGAATTGAGTTGCAAGTTCTAATTAATTCTTCCCCACTGCGGAACTTTTCAGGGAGCTCTGCTTCTTATAGGCTATGTAAACAGTGGCTCAGGTTTGTTACGCTTTAGTGACTTACACATTGGTTTAGATATTGCAATTTACTATCTTTTAGTGGTTATTTGTCCATTTCTCATACGTGAAGCTCCCATACAAGTGAAAGTTATTGTCCGACACCTTTTCTTAATTACTTTTGGGGGTCTTATATATGTCTTTTGAATATGTACTGCTGCAACCAGTTTAGTATGCCCCTTAATGTTGTAGCTACCAAGATTAAAATTAACCACTTAAATTGCCACAACAACCAACTACAAAAAACAAGAACTTCATGTTTTCCGTTATATTTAAATTCTGCAAGGAAGTACTGTTGGTGCCATTTAACATCCCGTCATGGCATTTGGTCCTCTCTTTGTGATAATAAATAAAAGGTGACAATAAGTATGACTAATGATCACCCTTTTATGCTCTATGAAGCAGGAGCAAGTATTGGGTAACTAAGTGAAAATGAAAACTAGGTGCCAATTGCTGTCTGTTGTTCACAATAATGAATGGTGATAGAATTGGAACCCTATTGAAATAAGTCAAACAAGGTGTCAAATTGTAGCCAGACATTATTAACACCCACAAACAGCTAATGAGTGGCAGATATCAACTGAACTGATTAATTAAAATTGATGAGATTAATTGGCATCTTACTAGTGGCCAGCCATATTTTTGTAGCAGAAGTGATAGAATCAAATTGATTGGGAGATTTTGTAACTTCTTGATCATTGCAACTAGTCAGCCCCCTCTTATTAAGGCAACTAATTGAAGTCAATCAATTAGCACAATGATCAAATTTGTTTTTGGAATTTGTTTATTAAGGTCAGAACTTGTGTGGGAAACAAACAAGGGATGGCCTAGACAAAAATTGGAGATGGAGACAAAGAAAAAGATTTTATGCTTTTAGTTCCGCCAGAGCTTTAGAAAGGGAGTATGATTAGCAAGCTATCAATCGAAATCAAGAATCTTAATGACACAACATGGATTTTAGTAAACTGATATTGTTGTTGATTTTTCTTCTCTCTCTCTATTTGTTTTTTAGTTTCCCCATGGTTTTTTATAATCTTGATCATGGATTTTCTTGGCAACAGAATAATTCTCCACATGGTTGGCATTGTGTTGGTGCATGGGTATGTGAAAAGCGTATAAAGTGAATGTAACTAATGAAAAAAGCATGAAGTATAGTTGTTTTGTTCACATTTCCAAAACATGATAATGCAATTGAACTAAAACAGCAGATACAGAAGCAGGATCTGGGACAGGCTATTTTATGTTATAGATGTTGATTCATGATGTCAATTATTGTTAATCCTGCTTGATAGACTTTATAGTTTGTCCGTGTGCTGAACAAAGAAAGTATTTTCCTTGATAGGTGTATTCGGCGGTAGTAAAGATGCTGTTAACAGGGTTGAAGGTAAATTATGTTTATTTCTTGCTATTTTTTTGAATTTCTGTTGTCTGAATCTACGATCAATCATGAAAACAAGGGTGAGATCTATAAAAATAAGTAAATAATTAAATAAAATGTCATAAGCTTGTTCTTTGTTTGAGGATTTCATGAGATTATGCGACCTCTTTGTTTCCTTTAGCTGATCTTCTTAATTAAAGTGAAAAAATAGTTGCTACACATTCTTATGTTAGAGTCCATTGCTTGATACGTTGGTAAAGTGCTAAGCTGCGAAGCTTGAGAAGTTTAAAGCAGTGATTCTGTGCATATTTATATAATAAAACTACTTATTGATGTAACATTTGTCTATGCGTCAATAAATTTGTCTAAAGGGCTCTCTTTCTAGCAATGTAACTGATGAAAAAGAACTAAAAAATTATGTGGTGCCAAGAGCTAAAAAATAATTTTGAAAATTCTTAGGAAGATGGAATAAAGTTAGCAATTGGGGATAAAAAGAAGAATTATTAATAGGAAGCTGTTGAGCTATTAAAAAGGGAGGTAGTTATGGCATGGACACTTGGTGCAAGAGGAACAAGTCAAAGAATAAAATAGCCGTTGGATAAAGAGGTGGAGGCAAAATAGGAATAACAATTATTTAATTAGTCTATAAATAACAGATGAAGGCAAAGATGAAAGACACACATCAACTCCACATCAAAGCCTCGAGCTTCTTTTAATTTTGTATTTTGCATTTTTCATATTTTCAATTTCCGTCATTCAGTTCAAATTTCTCGTTTCAGCTTTGATTTTGAATTTTGTTCTAGTTTATGTTCCGGTTGATCTTAATAAATTCATTTAAATTCATTTCATTATTCGTTCGTCCTTGCAAATTTATTCTTGTCATGTTATCAAAAACATTTGGATATTATTAGAAGTCCTTTTCATTGGGGCAAAATTCAAACTAGTAGCTTTTGCTTCGGGTTACGCACGATCAACTTGATTAGTAGTCAAATTTGGCGCAATTTTCATCATAATTAGATGTAATGGTCTTGGTACACCCGCAATACATCATCAGCGCGAAACACCAACAAGAATGAATTAGGTTTAAGTTATTGGGGAGTGGGGTAGAGGTTTAGGTTGTAGGACAAGGTGGTTGGCTTCTTTAGGGTTGTATTATGTTGCGAAGTGCCTTTTGTCACAACCAATTTTCATCTTCCATCACACTTGACTATTGGTGTTCAAACATTATTGGAGAGTGGCACATTCTGCAGTATCTTGTTGTAAGTAAACATGTGAATTTTAGGCGTGTTTCTTTCTCGTTGCACTTCTTTGAATCACGTTCAAGCACGTGGAAAGTTTCTAAAGCATGAAATTCTACGAGTATGTTGTCATTTTGTTTCTAAATCCTTTTCAAACTGGTTATATAGGTAAGAGGCCTTCGCAGTTGTCAATTATGGCATCATTAATTTGGCCACAACAATTTTATGTGTTTTCGTGTTAAAACACGATCCTAGTTTTAAAAATCGGGTGTTACCGTTAGTAACACTGTTATGTATAGATTTCACTGCTTTTTGACCCATTTTATAGCCGATTTAGTGGTGCGATGAAAAATTTCATGTGTAAAGGCTATTACGGCACCGTAAAGGTCATAATAGCACATTACGATATTGTTATAATCGTTACAACAATTGTAGCGATCGTTCGTGCTGTGAATCGGTTGAAATCATCTGCGTGGGCAACTTTTTCCACTCTTTTCATCAAAAGAGGTATTCATAGTAGCCAAAAATCTCATACTTATTTGGGTGAAGTTTGATTTTTAAAATTAACAAAAATTTTGGTATTTTGTCTTTCGAAAATGGAAAAAATCTGTTTTTTGTTATTGAAATTTGTTCAAGATCTATGCATGCAAAGCAAGATTAGCATATTTAAATCTTGTTTGCTTTAGGTTAAATTCATATATATAATGGTATACTACTTTTTATTTATTTTTAAAAAATATTAAAAAATACTTTTTAAATTATTTGTTTATGGTCTATGCAAAGTTGCAAATTAAGTTTAAAATCATCAGGATATTTAGATCTTGGGTTTTTTAGGTTAAAATCATATATTTAATGTTGCATTACTTTTTTTTATCATGATTTAAAAATTCAAAAAATTGATTTTTAAAATATTTGATCAAGATCTATATAAAGTATGTTTAGAATTTTTAGATCTTGATTTTTTATGTTTTTATATATTTTATGATGCATTTTATTTTTTGAAAATGTTATAAGCTACTATAGAAAGTATTAGAAACTAGAGCACAAGTCTGATCATGTCTAGAAAATGGACAAAATTCACGAAAATAATTTGGAACTCTAATAAATACGATTTTGGAATAAAAACAATGTATCGACTAAATTTTAGTGAGTTGTGCAAAAAGTAAAAAAATTCATGGCTCCAGGTATTGTTACTATTATGCCACGACTGTTATGTCCCAAAATCGCGCCACCGCTATTTAAGACTATGAATATGACGCGCCCACAAAATTACTCATTTTTATGCTAAAATGCAATACACACCTAAAATCGCACGTTTTCGTGCACCACGACAATTTTTTCGTTTTGTTGTCAAAGCGCGCCTCGTGCACAAAATTGCCCATTTTCGTGTGCATGATGAAATTTATTCGTTTTTGTGCGAAAGGATAACGCTCCCCCAAAATAGCTTGTATTTGTGCATCATGACGATTTTATATGATTTTGTGGAAAAACACAATGTTCCCACAAAATTGCTTGTTTTCGTGCAAAACGGGCCACACCCTCGAAATCACCTATTTTCATGTAGCATGACGATTTTATGCGCGCTCGTGCAAAAATGCGACATGCCCAAAAAATCTCTTGTTTTAGTGGCAAAAATGCAATGCGACCAAAAAAACGCTTGCTTCGTGCTCTATGACAACTTTACAACATTTTCGTGCGAAAATGCGACACCACAAAATTTCTCGTGTTCGTGTGAAAATGCATGTGCCCCAAAATTGCATGTT
The DNA here is from genome assembly GCA_032270985.1 of Heliamphora pulchella. NCBI lineage: Eukaryota > Viridiplantae > Streptophyta > Magnoliopsida > Ericales > Sarraceniaceae > Heliamphora > Heliamphora pulchella. The sequence continues at coordinate 17,756 of JAULJZ010163430.1, read as the reverse complement.
TTCGTGCGCTAAGACGGTTTTATGCCTTTTCGTATACAAAACAAATGCACCTTCACAAGTGCTTTCTTTCATGCGAAAATGCGATTAAAATGTGTGCGCCTCCAAAATCTTATGTTTTTTTTCCACAATGATTTTATGCATTCTCATGTGATAACACCACAAGCACATAAAATTACTCGACTAACGAACTTTTACACTTGTATTTTATCTTTCTCTCAAGGGTTAAACTTCTTAAGTTGGTTCGTGTTCACCGGCGTGGAAAATTTATTGCCCTTCATTTCTGTTATTTGCGTAGCCCTATGAAACACGAACATGCCAAAACAAGTATTGTAGCAGTGTCGGACACGCGGGGGACACAAATAAGTCGGGGACATACTGGGACACATGTCATAGCAATGCCAAAACATTAAAAAAAAACCCTTTTTAGCCAGACACCCGTTGGACACGTAAGGGACATGTCTTCATTTTCAAACACGTCAAACAATACTGGAAAATAAAAAAACCCTAGATTCACAACCTCCACCGGTGAGCTTAACGAACCCCGGACGACTTGATATGAGCATCGATGATCCCCAACAACGTCGATCTAAGCAGAGACGTGCCCCAATGACCTCAATCTCCATCTCCAGTGATCTTCAATTGCTTTCTCGGTCTGCAGCTTCTCTCTCTTCTTCTCCCCTCTTTCTTCATTTTCTAATTTTTGTGAACCTCTCTGTTTTGGTTTTTGTGAGCTTCTCTTGTTTGGTTTTTGCGAGCTTCTCTTGTTTGGTTTTTGCGAGCTTCTTCTCTACTAACTTCTCTCTTGTTGTCATTTGGATCTATTTTTTTCTTTACAATAACTGTGAATATTTGGCTGTGTTATTTCTTTTTCAAATGCAATGCTTAACATTTCATTAAAATGATGTTGTATGAGAATGATGAATGCGGTTGTTTGTAATTATTGATGTTTTTATTGATAACTTTGTGGATGTTCTATTTATGAACATGAAGTAAATATATAAATTAAAAATATATTTTTTGCCATATCCTTACCGTGTTCGTGCTTTGATTTTTTTGAAATCCCATGTCCCGTGTTCGTGTCCTTATTCGTGCTTTATGGGTGAACCCATCCTGATAAGATTTTCTTGACGAAATATGGCTCATCCCAGTTGGATTTGAAGTTGTCCCTAGGATCAAAAACAGTAACCCTTACCTCTTTAAGTACCAAATATCCTTCCTTTATGTTCTTGGGTTTGACCTTCTGGTTGAAATCCCGAGCCACCCGTCTTTGATATGCCTGCACGTGTTTCATTGACCCCACTCTCCACTCATCTACCAATAGCAACTCTACATACCGATCTTGTATCCATTCAGTCTCTGATACTTGACACTTAGCCATGCCCCTCAATGAGGGCAACTTTATTTCATTGGTAGAACAACCTCCGACCTATAAACCAAAGTGTAGGGAGTGGCTCCTATCGATGTTCCCACTGATGTTCTGTAACCCCACAAAGCAAATGGAAACTTTTTCGGCCATTCCCTTTACGTCTAGACTATTATTTTGTAGGATAGTCTTGATGTTTTTGTTTAATTTTTTGCCAGCTCCATTTGTTTGTGTTCTATAGGCAAACCTATGGTCTGTGACTCCGTACTCTTCTCGCAAATCAGTGGCTGCTGCCCCTTTGAAATGTGAGTCATTATCTAACACAATTTCACTCGGCACCCCATAATGGAAAATGATATGCTACATGATGAACTTAGCTACATGAGATGTTTTTAGGACTGCATATGAGGCCGCCTCTGCTCACTTGGTGGATTAGTTGAGGGATACAAAAATGAATTCATGACCATTAGATGCCTTACGGGGATATTTTTCCTATAACGGTCAATTCCCCATATTGAGAATGGCCACATAGAGGTCATGCTGTGCAATTTTGATGGAGGGATGTGGATAAGGTTAGCATCGATCTGGCATTTACGACAACGACGAACATATCCAATGCAATCCTTTTCCATGGTTGACCAACAGTACCCCTAAGGTAGTATCATTTTGGTGTGCAACATGCCCACATACCCCCACGTGTGTCTGTTCCATGACCCTCTTACCTTCTTCTCGGCTTACATAGAGTTTGTTGACACTAGTGGGTGATCTTCTGTACAATTCCCCCCCCCCCCCCCCGGCATATCACAAATTGTGCTGCTAGCCTCTTGATTGCTCTTTTGTCCTTTTCTCTTGAGTCGTCCAGGTGTTCTCCGTCCTTAATGAAGTTCGAAATACCATAGAACCAAGGCCATCCTCAATGTTTGTGATCACCTCGAATGCTAGCCTTTCTTTCTGTTCTCTCACTAATGGTCTCATTTGTGCCTTGCTGGAATCTTGATCACATAAGCCAAGGTAGCTAGAGTATCGGCGATGCATAAAATTGCCGGGATGCATGAAAATGAGCAGTTTTATTGGCACGTCACCTTTTTTTGCATGAAAACAACAAAAAGATGTGGTACATGAAAACTACACAAATGAGTAATTTTGTTAGTATAAAAATGAGTAATTTTGTGGGTGTGTCGTGTTTTAGCATAAAAAATGCATAAAATCGTTGTGGCTCATGAAAATGAGCAGTTTAGTGGGTGCGTCACATTTTCACACGAAGATGAAAAGCAATTGTGGCACGCGAAAATGTGCGATGTTGATAGTGAGTTGCATTTTTGTTCGAAAATGAGTAATTTTGTTGGTGCGCTGTGTTTTACCATGAAAACGCTTAGGGTAAATTACACTTACCTCCCATGAGGTTTAAACTTATTTCAGGAACCTCCCCTGAGGTTATTGAAATGACACTACACTCTATTCTATTTTACCTTTGTATTTCACTTTCACCATTCTGTTAGTTGATTGTTAGTTGACTGAACGGAAACTAATTTTATTATTAAATATTTCATATTTTTTTTCCATTTTACCCTTGAAGCCCTAATTTCTAAAATTTAAGCCCTAATTCTAAACCAATCATCCCCAAACTCTAATTTCTAATTTCATTTTGAAACCTAAATCTCTCAAAGAATCGGACGGAGGTCGGTGGGATTGGGATTTAAGAATTTTAATCACTTTTCTGCGATTGCCAAAGAATCAAACTGAAGGTTGGGATTGCCATGTTTTCTGTTTCTCTCCTCACCCACTCCCTCTCCCAGTGAAATCAAACAAGAATAACGTGAGATCATGTGATTCGGATCGCACATGTTTGGTATTATTCGAAACTCGACAGTGATTGGGTTCCTAATTTGGGTTTTGTTCTTGGGTTCCTAACTTGGGTTTTTAATTTCTCACTGTAGGTCTGCAAATATCATCAATGGCGCCTGAACAACAAACAAAGCTCTCTCTCTCTCTCTCTCTCTCTCAGGTGGATCGGAGGTTGCGGCGGGCATGGGAGTTGTCGGTGTAGAAGGCGGAGAGTGTTGAGCGATGCTAGCAGATCCGGGCCCTTCGTCCGTGTCTCCAACACCTTTTTCAGCTTCCTCGACAATCTTGGCGCTAATGCAGTCGTCGTCCCCATTACGTCTTCTTTGTCTCTGGCTTCTTCTTCAATTTGATTCTGATATCTCTCTTTCTCTCTCTCTCTCTCTCTCTCTCTCTCTCTCTCTCGTTCTTATTAGGGCTTCAACTGGAACACCACTAGGCGTAGGCTCGATCTTCAATTTGGGGTTTTGTCGATTGATGTATCCTTTGCCGCTGTGCCTGCTTTCTTTTCCAGTTGCTGCCGCATTTCTTCTCCAGTGATTCTTGCTTCTTGGTGGGTTAGGATCTCATTTTAATGTTTCTATCGAATTGTGTTCCCTCACTTTTGAAGAAAGTAAGCTTCTTTAGATTTAGGGGATAAAAATGGTGAAATCAAAACCTGATGTTCATTTGGTTACTGTGTATATATTGATGTTAATTTGGTTTTTTGGATCACACCTGTGTTGATTTTGCCTACTCTGTGTGTGTGTGTGTGTGTGTGTGTGTGTGTATAAGGTGAGCTTATTTTATTTATAAGAGGTGAGGGGTAAAATTGTAAAAATACAGCTTCCGTTAATGCCGTGCAATTGAGAAGACTGATAGAGGAGGTCAGTGTTATTTCAGTAACTTCAGGGGAGGTCTTTCAAATAAGTTTAAATCTCAAGGGAGGTAAGTGTAATTTACCAAAATACTTAAAATTGTCATGGTGCATGAAAACGGGCAATTTTGCAGGCGAATTGCATTTTCACATGAAAATAAAAAGAATTGTCGCGGTGCACGCAAAACGTGCAATTCTGGGGCGCATTGTATTTGTGCAAAAAAATGCGAGTAATTTTCTTGAGCATGCAGCGCTTTCGGATGAAAATGAAAAAATTGTCGTGGCCCACCAAAACGTGCGATTCTAGGGCGCATTGTATTTGTGCAAAAAAATGAGCAATTTTGTGGGTGTGTCGCATTTTCGGATGAAAATGAAAAAATCTTCATGATGCACATTCTTGCAAGGCTTGCTCGGTTCTGTGGCCCATTCTTATAGGGCCAAACTGGCCGTTTGGGTGGTTTTGACTATCCTTGTTCCTTTTATTTTTTTGTTGAGTCTAATGCAGTTTTCTGCTTGTCTCGCATCGAAAATCAACTCTTTTGCTCCATTTTTTGAAGCCAATAGGCGACCCCTCTACTTTTTCAAATTGTTCAGAACATAAGTTCAGGTATCTCATAAGCTAGAGAACAGTTTTGTTAGGGTGTTCTCGAAGAACAAAGCAGATATTCGAGATTGAATACTTTTAATCCTCTATTGAGTTAGTGAAGTTCATACAAAAGGACACTAATCCATTTTGTGTCTTCTCTATGAGCGCTCGAGGGTTGGCATGACTCATAATCTCCACGACATCTTTGTGAACTCGGGGAAAAATATTTAGTGGTCTGGGGCCTCCATGCCATCTTTGGCCTGAATCATATTAAGCAAAGCAAGACTAGTGATTTACATAGGCCTCCTTGGGAAATGAAACCCTTCATCAGAAAGGTGAAAAGGTGGGATCCTAGGTCCCACTTTTTGTTCGGGGTGATAGACCATGTGAGGATAAGACTAAAATAGAAGTGCTGGTATGAGACCATGGAATAATTACTCGAACTAAAGACTCGTGTTAGATTCTTGAGGTGACACGTGAATCATTCACGTACTCCTCTTCGAGGTTGAGCTATGCTAGTCTAGTACTCGAGGTAATGTATGCGACGCCTTGACATTGATCTTACGTGCTTTGGGACAATCTTTGGTGGCATCTCCTAGTTCTCTCACCCAGATATGCTTGATACATCCCTCGACTCGGTCAAGAGATCATTTGCTCAAGTGTGCCCTATTTATTACTCGTAATATGACGTTCGGTACTCTTCACTGGATTGAGCAACCCTCCACCCAAGCTTGTCTCTCTTATTCCTCAAGCTCAATCTTTTATTTACAAAGCAGTGTTGGTGAAAATGTATGTGAAGCGCACTTTAGTGCAAAGGCCTCCTGGAGTTGGGCAGAAATGCAACGCACAAGTGCGCGCCCAATTGAAGTAAATTGAACTTTTTAAAAAAATATTGTATAATGATAAATGACTCATAATATATAATAAGATGTTTTAAAAAGTCATATATATTGCCATTTAGCTAAAATGGTTTGTAGAGCCAGTCATGCAGAATTTGCATAGGCTTGTTCAATTTCTTAAATTTAAAAGGGCAGTCTAGTGAGCAAAACTTCCGAGTATGCAGGGTCCGGGGAGGCGGCCGGACCACGATGGGTTTATATTACACAGTCTTACTTTGCATTCGCAAGAGACTGTTTTTACGCCTTGAACTCGTGACCTTCAGGTTACACGGCGACAAATTTTTAAAATTATTTGAAGTAAATTTGAAGGCTATGATAATCAAGTGACTATCACGTGAATTTAAAGAAATGTTGCTTTTTGAGTAATTTTTCTTGTGCTCTACATAATATTCACAATAATAATATTGGACAGTCATGATTAAAAATGAATACACGGTTGACCAAAAAGGCAAAGATTTAAAAGCACTAGAATGCTAAGTGGTCGCTTCTATGCCTAATTAAGCAATGCACATTCCTAAAGTGTATAATTATCAAAGCATTTTTCTCTAGAACTTACTTGGTGTTGTCTTCTAGCTAGTGTATCATACCATGTCATGGGCATTTGTATAACAAATTAAGGGTTCGTTCAGTATTATTATGATCTGGAGATTAAAATAATAAATTCTAGTTTTTAAACGAAAAATGTCTTTTAAGTTATTTAAAAAGTTCCAAAAATGCTTTAAGGGTGCTTTTCTAAATGTTCCATGGTTTACTGACTAAATTCTCTTTCACTGTTGCACTTTGCACTTTGTTCTTTAAGCAAGCTTTTGTCAACATTGCTCCAAAGCTACTCATACTTTTCCAAAACCTGATGCTCGACGCCCACCTTGTTAGGAACTAGAAGTAAATTTATAAAAGCCTAATAATTGATTAAATCACACATATTCTATTTTAACCACAAATTCTTTGATTTTCATAATGGAAGAATTGTTTGTTAAATGTTGTCAAATTAACTGATTTTATTGAATACGATTCTATAAATGGATAAAATTCCAACAAAGCGAGGTCTACAAATTTACTAAGTAACAATATTAAGCATTTCTAGTAATTCTTATTGCTTTTTTTTTTAAATTCCCTAAAAAAGTAGCATTTATGAATTATTCCAAACTTGTGTCGAAACAACTTATTGTTTTTCTTCATTTGAATGTGGTTTGCACAAATATTGGAGTTTCGTTATGCAATTGGTGTTTCATCTGGTCTCTTATGACACTAAAATGTTTTGGCCGTTTCCCTGGAAACAAAAATAAGTTTTATTTATTGCCTTTACTACAAATCGAAATTGTTAAATATTGTTAAATTAGCTTTTTTTTTAATCAAATACAAGTGTATATCATTCTATAAATGCATAGGATTCCACCAAAATGAGATCTACAAATTTACTAAGTAATAATATTTAAGCATTTCTATTCTACCAGTTCTTATGAGCATTGTAAAATTAAGTTTTTTTCTTAAAAAAACACTTTTTTATCCTCAAAAAAATTAGTATTTATGAGACCAAATTCTTGTCTGAACAACTTATTGTGCTGCTTTGTCTCAAGCGTGTGTTTTGCAATATTCGGTTGTTCTTTGGTGGAAACATTGGAATTTTGTTATTCCATTGGTGTTCATTTGGTTTCTTGGGAAACCGAAGTGTTTTGGCTGTTTATATAGAAAGAAAAATAAAATTTGTTTTGACCATTGAGAAAAAATAAATAAACATGGTGTTCTATTGTATATCCCCATACTTGAGGAGCACACTTAGACCATTGTTACAACTGCTATGGCCTCTGAAGATTTTGGTGCCACCACTGGCTGATGCACCATGTGCCAGGGGGCACATGGCTCTCAATTTCTCATATTCTCACTTTTTTCTATACAAAATCTTTCTCATTCATCATTAGAAAATTATGTTGTGCCTCTCCTAATTTATATAAGAACCCCTCTAAACTACCAAATTTGTAAAAATACCCACCCAATTTTTCAAAAAAAAAACCAATTCTTTTATTCTGGAGAATAGAGGCTTATTCACAACTGAAATTAGCATTTCTGTATCTTGACTACTTAAATTAGGACTTTCTAAATTTTAAATTTTAATTTATTTATTTTGCAATAGATTTCCTCCATATGTGGAGCTCGAGGAGCATGCATGAACCGGCTAACAAATCCAACCGCAAATGCTCAATTGAAATTTTGAAAATATTGGAACCTATTATAATGTTTAATTAGCTTCTCATTTGATCTGTTTTTTTGAGTTCTATTGTGCTTATTCGGTTGACTTTCTGTAACAGGTTTTTTGATATTTGTTCTTTCAAGTTTGGATTTATAATTTCTGTAGTTGGGGCTTTTGATTTTTATTTTAAATGGCCATGGATAAATACTTGAAAAGAAAATCACAGTTAGAAATGTTCTTAGTTCTCAAAATGAAGTGGAATGGAAATCAAGTTGAAGAATCTTCCTGCTGTCCTTGACTACGACCTCATCATGTGTCCCCGAGTTAAATTTTGTATCTGCCAATGCCTCATCACTATTGGTGGTGGCGTACATATCCAGATTGTTCGGCTATGGAGGATGAGCCGCCTTTCCCCTTACTTGCACCTGAGCAGTGACAATAAGCATTCATGGGCTTACCTCCTTGGCTTGCCCCTTCCATAAATAGATTTGCATCTCCATGCATGCAAGTATACTGCTCCTCTCGTTTGGCAAGTCTAGAGACTACTTCTCACTGCTATTCTTTCGCTTTCAGTCTAAGACGACCTCAGTTTTCACTCTTTCCACCTCCAATGGTGTAGACGGTTTTTGAAAGCATACTTCACTTTGTTGTTCACAGTAGCAGCTTGCCAAGTGGTATAATGAAGGCCGCTTGATTGATGGCATAAAGGCTATAACATATATAGAGTTGAATTCTTCATTTTTGGGACATCGAGAAAAGCCATCCCATTTAAGATGCCCCTACTTGTACACCCCCGCTTTCTTCTTTCATTGATCGATCAATTGAACAACTTTACATAATCCTTTTATAATTTCATTTTTTTGAGTTGCTCTAAATTGAGGGCAAGTTGAGAAAATAAATTAAGGTGGCTTGGACGCATATATAATATAACGTACACCAGTTGATGCAGTAGTAAAAAAATTTGACAAGATCATGAGTAATGAAAACACTAAGGTGAGGAATAGATTTAAATTGACATGAGATGCTGTTTTAAGAAAACATATGAACCTGTTGAAACTAACTAAAGATATGACTCTTAACAGAGTAGAATGGAGTAAAAGAATTAATGTAGTCAAACCTAATTGATTGGGACAAAGGCTTAGTTTGGTTTGGTCTAAATTTAGCTTAGTTATTATGGTATATGGCAGTCTTCTGACCTATTATCTTACAGTATTAAATGAATATATTTTTGCTCCTATAACAATAATAAATGCTGGGTTCCTCAGTCTTATGAAACTAGCTGCCCCATAGTAGGGTACTCTGATCCAAAATTATGAATTTGCCATTGCGGAGAAGTTTTCCCATGTTTGAAAGGTTTTAATCTTAATTGGATATGTAGGTGACTTTTCATGCACAACAGAGGTTCAGCGGACAATTCCAATTCTGAAGAAAGCATATGGTGACAGCATGCATAAGATTTTGCATGTTGGCCCAGAAACTTGCTCAGTGGTTTCTATACTGTTAAAAGAAGAAGACACTGAAGCCTGGGGAATCGAACCTTATGATATCGAGGATGCTGATGCAAACTGCAAGCGCCTTGTGCACAAAGGCATTGTGCGTGTGGCTGACATCAAGTTTCCTCTTCCGTACAGAGCAAAATCATTTTCTCTTGTCATAGTTTCGGATTCGTTGGATTACTTATCTCCAAAATACCTCAACAAGACACTTCCTGAGTTGGCAAGGTTGTCAATTGATGGTCTTGTTATTTTTACAGGTAAAAATTGCTTATGCTATATCTTGGGCAGTGGGCTAAATGTTGAGTCTGCATTTTAACTCAACTCTGAACAATCTTTTGTTTTTTTGAGTTGTTTTTCCTCTTCACATGCTTCCACTTTTGCTCTGTTTAACACTCCTGTTAACTCTAGACTTAATCATCAGATCAACTGGTAACCATTTGCCTTCGGTTTAATATCTTTAAGTTGGTTAGCTGATCTAGTTTTATTTACCTCTAAATGCCAAAAAAAAACCCCATGAAAATTCTATTTCATGTATTTTCATCATTTACAAATTATGTTTTGCAAACACGGGTGCTAGAGTGTAGTTTTGTGGTTTGCTACTCTTTTGATACTCTTTGTCATTAAAAGTAACGACTGTAATTGACAAACACTTTTATGTCAAAGAAGGAGATGTGTGGAAAATATGATTTTATTGTTTTTGTTGGATAGAATATGATGTGTGGAAAATATGATTTTATTGTTGGACAATGATCTACTAAAATCTATCATCAACCCATAAATCCAAGGAAAGTCTGACTCACAGTAGCCATCATACGCGCTTGCTTACTATTGAAATTATTGGCATCAAGATGAGCTCCATTTTACTCGTGTTAATGAGAAAGACCAATGACTATGATCAGGCCAGCAGTTGCCTCACTCTCATAAGAAAGCACATTAATCATGAGATTTATTAACAACAAATCGATTGTGTACTGTGATAGTAAGATTCAATCTAGATGAAATCATGAAGGTGGAGCTTTGATTTCCTTGAACCACGCAAGAATTTGTTGTCCGGTTGAATCTGCTTGTTCCTGGATTCTCCATATGAACTCATTGCTATTCCTTTCCTCCACTGAGAAAGGTTTGCTTTGAGTCACAAAAGAGAAATCCCCCCCCCCCCCCCCCCCCCTCTCTCTCTCTCTCTCTCTCTCTTAATGAAATTTTCTTTTCAATGCAAGAATCTCCCTAATAATGGAATATATTAATAATGAATCATATGTGTACTTTCTCCTATTCTGCAAGCCGCTGTTCTACTAATTCCATGACCTTTTTTACTTCTAGGAAGGTGGTGCAGGCAGCTAAAAGTTTTTTGTTTGTCTCTAGAGAAGGCGTTACTATGCACCATAGATATGTTCTATTAGGTGAACTTATTGGGAAATGGAAGAAAAGAAAAGAGAAAATAGGTTCTTGAGAAAACTTGACGGAACTCATAGTCGAAAGAACTGAAACTATTTTAGTTTCGAGATTATGATATCTACTAATGCAACCAGAGAAAAATTGTGGACACTGAATCTGTTGGTCCTTCTAGCATTTGTTGTTGAATGATCATAGGCTGGACCATGTGGATACTGTGTAGGGCATCGTTTCCTTGTGCTGTTATGCTGTGATGAAGTTCAGGGATTGACCAAAATGGGCCATGTAAAAATTTTGAATTTCCTCTCCATTCTTTTCTCTTTAAGATGTCCTATGTAAGAGTTCCATTTAAGTAAATTGGATGTACGGTGAAATGATGCTTCATGGTTTGCAATATGAAAAGGTTATGCCCCTTTATGCCACTTTTATATAATTGTCTTATAAAAAAAAAGAAAATGATGAGGCTAAGCCTTGTTGCCAATATGGTGCTGCCCAGGTATTGATGTTCTTTATGCAGATTACAGGGTGCTCTAGTCTAAATTTCAGAAGAGTTTTCTTTCGGGCTTAGATTAGAAAAGTGGTCCCTACAATATTTAGTAATTTGTTTTCACATAATTTTGGAAATTATCTATTGATTCTGCCATCAACATTTCTGATTCCAGATCTCTCTCTATGGAGATGGTCCAAGAGTCTTTTTCCATTTAATTTATGTTCTCTCCCACCATCTCTCTCTCTCTCTCTCTCTCTCTCTCTCTCTCTCTTTCTGAAATTCTTCACTATATTATAGAGAGAACCCTTTCTACACCACATGTCATGTGTTCTCTTCCTCCCTCAGTTCTCTTTGATGGCGTAGGATGAAGTTTTAAACTGCTAGACAGCTTATAATTTCAAAATTCTTGAATACTTATAAGAAGTATTTTCCCAATTCCATAATTCCTGGAGGTGTGTTTGTCTGAAGAAGATGTGGGTGACTTGTATACTCACGTGTAGAACTTATTTTATCTGGAAACAATTTTATTTATTTTGCGGAAGTTAATTGAATTTTGCAATTGATGGTCACTGATCTCTAAAACTCGGAAGATTTGATGGTCAAAGGTTAACTTCAAGTAAAATTGCCGAAGGTGGTCCTACTGCAGAACTAATTTCCTTAAACCCTGCTTTAACTGTTCTGATGGTCAAATTCTGTGTTCATTATGTACTTATCTTTGCTGTATTGAGAAACCTTTGGGAGACGTCTTTTATAACTTTAACCCTGGATTATTGTCTTGTGTTAATGTATATACAGTGTAGCTGCATTGAACTTCCTTTGCTGTCCATGTAGTTGTTTGTACCTGTAACATACAATAAACGGAGAAAACTTATCATTTGAAGGGTTTTGTTTTTGTTTTATTTCTACTAAATAAAAGCTAAAGATGTTGATGATTTGTATTGCTAATTTTTTTTGAAAAGAAATTTCATTTCCTTTTCCACTTTTCAAAAAAATGGCACAAGGTTTTTCGGTAATAACTGTTTCGGTTTGATTGCTGTTGATGTGCCATTAATGAGTTTGTACAGATGCTCTCATCTGTGTTTTATTTTTGACAATTTTTGTGACTACTTTGGATCGGGAATGCAACCTTCTAACTCCTGAGTCCTGATGCTTAGGTATTGGGTTGATAAAACTTTTTCTTTTTGGTTATACTTTATAATGATTTACTGTTTTTTTTTATTATAAATAATTGTAGGTTATCCAGGTCAACAGAGAGCTAAAATTGCAGATATATCCAAATTTGGGAGGCCGGTAAGTGTCTCTTTCTTTAGGATCTTTATCGCTAATTTTTCTTGGGTTAGCTTACTTGTTTAATGTGGTCTTTGATGTTAAAAAGAGCATTGGTTAATGTTGGTGTAAATTTAAGCTTTACATTGTTCTTTTATTTGTACTGATAGAGTTAAGATCTCACAACATCCTCTACATGTCTAGCATTGAGATGAAATTAAATTTTGAACATCCTCCTCTTTTCAATTTTGTTTTTGACGTGACATATATCACAATTAATGCACTTGCTTTTATGCACCTGGATTTCGAGATGTTTGGTTGCTTAAGAATGTATATTTGGTTACGGCATGTGAATAAAATTATCTGTTGTCTTTATTTTGTAGTTCTTGTGCAAAATTATAACATTATCATGGTTGAGGAATTTACTTTTGAAATTTTGGACCTTGAAATCAATAATCAATATAGCATTGTATTAACAATAATTTCATTTTTAGTTCTCCCCAAAAAAAGGGATTGGAGAGTGAATCTCTATGGGCTTAATTCTATTTAAACAATTCAAGTTTTGTGCTAGCCTTTACCTCCACCAGCTTTTATTTCATGTATTTGCTGGCTGTTTGTTGTCAGCTCTCATATTAATGAGCTTCTTTGTCTAATAAAATGATTTATTTAATTTTTTTGCCCTTGAAGGCAAAAATGAGGAGCTCGTCTTGGTGGATACGTTTTTTTGTTCAGACCAGCTTAGAAGAAAATGAAACTGCCATGAAAAAGTTTGAGCAGGCTGCTGTGAAGAGGTCATACAAACCGGGTTGCCAAATTTTTCACCTCAAGTCATACCGTTGATGTCTCAACAGAAATTTTCTAGCAGTATTGGAGCTTCGTGGTGCAGCTAAATTAGAATATCTTTGCTCTCGTCTACGATATATGTGCTCTGTAGGGAAATTTGAAAACTTTATCGACAACATCGATCATGACCAGGTTTCCTCATTTTCTATCCAACTAGATGATGTTTGATATTCTTTTATTCAAATTTTGTGGCGAAGTAAAGCACGAATGGATTTGACCTCTGCTTGGATGTATCGACTAAACTAGTTTCTGGCAGTCCACTGATTGTTGCAATTGGAAATGCTGCTTCCTATCCTGTTGTTATCCACTTTTAGTTTTAATTGACACGATTTCAAACCGGTCTCTCTTATTTTCATGGGAAGAATATACTATTTATCTATGTAATTTCTAACCATAGTTTTTGTTGATTTGGGTTATAGTTATTGCTGTTATTTGTGTCGGAATTTTGATTGGATTATAATGCTTCAATGAAGGTTGGTTTAAAGCATACATTTGGCTTTTTTGGCATCTACATGTATCAAGCCTTTATGCACAACTAAAAACAATTTTATGTGCATATTTGCTCATATATACTTTCTGCCAGAGTTGTTCCAAGGCTATTTGTTTGAATGCTAGTTTTTTTCTGGCACGAGCATACGTCCATACGCATATCTGCATTTGTCGAATTTCTTACATATCTGCATTTGTCGAATTTGTAAGAAAGTAGAAAAATTAATTTACAATTTTTTTATGATGCATAATTCTATACTTTTTATATGATCTGTTTTGTGGGAAACTTTTTTTTTTTTTGTGGAAAAACTGTTATTGTGAGGTTTTACATTTTTCTGGGACGGCTGAACATGCGCGGAGAAAAATAAGATGGTTATTATTTTCTTTTTACTTTTCTTTTCCGTCAATTTAACGAATTCTTACAAGTTAGTTGCCATTGTGTTTTTGCTTTACTGGCTTCACTCATGTCAAAATAAGTGTTAAAGGAAAAAAGCTACCATAAGCTCAAGCTTCATTAAGGTTTATTTGGATTCAGCTTTTCACCATCAATTTTATTAGTTTTTTTTATATTTAAAAAAATTCTCTTTTTTCAATTAACATTCATTTTAACTTGTTAGGCGCTTTTTAGAGTTGGGTTTTTGATTCTTCAACCAAAACCCAAAACTAAAACATTACTAAAAAAAGGGCAAAAAAAAAAAATCCTATTCTTATTGGTAAATAGCATCTTTCTATCTCTCCATTGTTACGAACAAAAATCCTAAGTTAAATGATCTTTCTTATCTCTTACAAGCTCTGATAATCTTTCTGCAATGGCTCTAGTTAATAATATGGAGCTCAACTTTTCAAATACTAATCTTTTAAAGTAAAAAGTATTTGGTAGTTTCAAAAAATTATGTAACATTACCAAGTGACGTTTGGTCCAATGGTATAAGTATTTGTCTTTTAAATGAGAGGTTGGAAGTTCAAACCTTATTAAGTACAAGGTGTGGTTGTAACGGGTGTTTGAGTATTTGTGTTCTAAAAAAAAATAAAAATAAATTATGTGACATTGACTAATCTCGAGACCATGATTTTTTCACTGTCTAATTTCGTTTGTCGAAGAAAGATTACATCCAATAATTGGTTTCATTTCAACGACAAGGAAGAAACGACTGGATATGTCAAACTTTACAGTAAACGACAATGGATGATTTGAGCATGTAGGGATTTGATCATTTCTCATTTTTATGTATTGCTATGTGGGGTTGATACTCCTGTTTTTCAATGTCATCCCTTTAGCACCATTACTACCTTGGTTGTTTTTTTATTTTTGATTGATAAAATAGATGTGTAAATAGGTTATTCTACACACTCGTCAGGGAACATTATACACGTAATTCACAACCAATTTGCAGTACTTTTCACCGCACCTAGTCGGGCCCGAAGTTGACAATTGTCTTGCGGTTGAAAGTTTGTGCATAACTTTGACCCCAACATGCCACTACGGAGGCTCAAACCCAACCTATTGAGACGAGAGCAACGAGTTCTTACCCGCTGAACCATCAATACGTTGGTATTGGTACTATCTCAATTGTTGTAATCTTGGGTTCGACTCCTCAAAGTGTGAATAAATTAGGTATTTTTAAGTTTGTTATATGTTTGTAGCTAAAGTCAAACTGAGAACAATGGTGGTTAAATAGCAATTTTGCAGCTTTGTTGAGAGGTTCCACGCATTCACATGAACTTGGACCATGGATTGGGGGCTTCGACTCATTGAAAAATGTGTTTGCAAATGTAACTACGAATCAAATCCAATCGAAATATTCAACTGTCGACAGATAATTGCTGAACATTGACCGAAATGTCACCGAAATGTCAAATTTGATATAATTTTCAAAATATATGTATCTTATATTCCCTATGTATCCCCCAAAAAAGAATGGTATGTGTGAATTGCGGAGGAGGCATTATATGGTTTGGGATGACAATTTCTTTTGTTTCCGCCCCGCCTTGCCCCGCATTTCTCGACTTGTTTTGTATGGGTTTTTGACGCACTCGATAAAAAATGAAAAAAAAACCGTATTTTCATTTCTAGCACTATTTTTCTCATTGTCCTGATTATATTAATTAAATATATTTTATGTATTTGTATATACACATACATAAATAATATATTTTTAAATATAATAAGATTTAAGTACAAAATTATTATACTTGTTTTTTATTTTTCACCGTTATTTCTTATTATTTTTTATTTTCTAAATTCTAATCATTCATCAATATTATTCCTAAAAATATTAAATAATCTCATTTTTATTAAAATTATTCACTCTTAAGTTGATAAATACTCCCGTCATTCTCCTGTCCCGTCTTGCCATGCCTCACTACCTTTTCAATTTCTCTTATTCCTACCCGATGATATTTGGGGTGAGAATGAAACTTCAAGTTCCTGTCTCGTTTTATCCCATTTCATTGCAATTTCAAATTATGATTGATGGTAGAACATAGTTTAAATTCATTCTTTCATCCATTGTGTTACAGTATTGCATTAATGCTTGGCAAATCATCACTGAGAAAAGAAGAAAAATGGGATTTAACTTATCAGGGTAGTCTAATAATTTAAAATTGTCGTTAAAACTAGCTGTAAATTAAAAATTTTCGTGTTCGATTCCCATTGGCAATGCCTTGTATAATTCGGTGCACGAATCTTGCAGGTGGTTCACGCACCTCCGAGTATACCATTTCAAATCGAGTCTTCTAAGAAAAAAAAACGTGGGTTTTAAAAATCAATTGCACACATAATGGTCATTGTACGAGTTGTTCATTAAAACCCTTTGAATTGAATGTAATCAGTATTTGCCATGGACTCCTAAGAAAAATCCAATCTTGACTTTACACTCCATCTGTTAGAATAATTATTACTCTCCTCCCCTCTTAGAATTTGCAGGAATCAAGCTGCGAGATCAGTACTTGCCATTGAATTTTTAAAAATCCAATCTTGATAGGTTGATTTGTCATACTCTTAACTTCATCAGAAATTCAATTTTGATAGGTTGATTCGTTGTATTTTAAATTTATCAATTTTTACATCAACAATAGAACTTGTATTTTTATCCATGAAGATTGTGAAAACTAAATTATGTAACATGATTGAAAATGATTTTTTAGTTAGTTATTTGCACACCTACATTGAAAAATACATTGCTCGAGATTTTGATATTGATTCAATTGTAAATGCATTTTTTGTGATGAAAAAGCGTCGAGCATAATTTTTGTAAATAGATAGAATAATGGTTTTTACCTTTTATTTTTTGAAATGAACGTATATGCAAAAAAATATATTTAATTATATTTGATTATATTTTTTGCAGTTGACTTGATTAAACACTTATATTATAATCTTTTGAGAGTAATATTTACACAATTTGTGTTCTTTAAAATTAATGTCGCCTTTCAAATATTTGTTTTAAATTTTCTTGTAACATAGTCCTTCCCTCTCAAAAAAATAAAAATCTTTGAGTCCTTCCCTGAATTTAAATCTCAAATAGTCTTTGCTCAACAATATATATATATATATATATATATATATGTATATATATTTTGTGCATAGTTTCAATTTTAATTTATTGCGTTCACACAGCTTTTTTTTTTCTCTCTCTCTCTCGCCTAGAGTGAGCATGCATGACCGGCGAATGTGCCAACGGTATAATTGAGATCTATTCGGAGATCATTTCTTTTACAAACCCATAAAAATGACCCAGAAAAATATTCATAATTTAAAAGAGCGTAAATTACACTTATACCATTTCTATTTAAGAGTTATATCACTGTCACCCTTCTATTCTTAGAATATTATTTTACCCCCTTATGTTTTGAAAATTGTAACACTTAGGTCCAAATTAACTTTCCGTGAACGAAAAACACTGTTTCAATAGTGTTTTCACTGTTTTTTTTTTATTTTTTAATTCCAAAATCTTATTTAAAATTTTATAATTAAAAAATAAAAAATTACTAAATACAAAAATAAGTAAAATAAAAATATAAAATTTAATTTATTAATTTATTTT
>JAULJZ010163410.1:16011-26242 GCA_032270985.1 Heliamphora pulchella | reverse complement strand
AACTTTAATTGTTCAAAATGTGTTAACACTTTCATTTTGGAAATATAAAATATTATCCATTAAAAGACATTTATTCTTAGAAAATGAATTATGAAAATCATCAAAATCAAATTAAGAAACTCTTGGGCTAACAAATCAGCATATTTTTCAAGATTCTTGATTTTAAAAAAATCATCTTAATTATGTTTTTAAGTAACAAAATAAAATTCCAAAATTTTCTTTAAAAAAATTAATTTAATTTAAGAAATTTTTATTTTATTTTTTCGTTACAAAAAAAATTAATTTCGAATAACTGAATTAATTAAACTGAATAAAAAAGCAAAAACCGAAATAAAACCAAATACGCATTTAAATAAAAAAATAAATAAATGCATAATATCCAAATTTTATATTCCAACTAAAACTCTTTAAGTCAAAAGAGGTCCTATTCATCAAACAGTCTTCTAGTTCTGTCAGAATCAGAACTGTGTAGTCCCAATTCTGTAGCCAACAGAATTCTTGTGACACACAGCCACTGCATACCACTGCTACGCCTCGCTTGCACTACCATCGCTGCTGTTGGCCCGCTGTCGCCGCGTCATGTTGAGCGCCGCTGCCGCTGCCGTTGCCGTGCCTTGCTATGTTCTTCTTCTTTTGTTCTTCGTTTATTGAATCGAAAAACAAACAAAAAAAATACATTGACCTATGCCTCCGAGAAGTTCACAATCAAACTATAGATGATGAAAATTGCATAATTTCTATACCTCCGAAGAATTCACAATCATCTACCATGACCAGACTTTCGTGGAAAAAACTAATAAGTAATTAATAATCATTAAAACAATATAATCAAACATGCAAAAATAATGACCGTTAAAGACGAGATTAGATTACTTGCAAAACATGGTTAGCACAATTTAAATCTATTCGAACCCATAATTTAATCATATATATAATCAAAGACGGCTTTGATACCAATTGTTAAGGCAAAAAACCAAGATCTTTAGATTTTGTAGATAATTTAAGTCAAAAAATAATCCGAACAGACAAGTGTCGAAACAGGTTTCAAATTAAAATTTTTTGATATCGAACAATAAAAAATAAAACCCGGTATATCTCCCAAAGTGAGTTTAGAATTATATATTTTGAGATCTGCTTGGATTGATTCCATTTATTGCAACAAACTTTAGCCAACGAATAGCCGCGATTTTTGACTGAAGTCAAATCTTCAAGTTAAGCCTTCAGTTGTATTCCTGAATGCTAAAACACGAACAAAGTGTGAATTTTGATCTATCGTGTTCTTCAAAAAACCTTTCTAGCCACCTGTTCTTTGGTTTTTACAATACGTGGAAACCATAGATTGATTATGAATAATCTGGCGACTAGGTTTTATAATAGCATATAAATAGGGTACAGTAGAGACCTGTGAAGTAAATAAGACGTAGACTACTAATGTAATTATAAAATTTTACCTCAACCCAGAAGTAATTTCATAAAAATATAAATTATAATTCATTCTACTAAAGAATTATAATTGCACTCCTAACCTTATTCTTAAAATCGAAATATTGGAGCTCATATTATTAAACACTTATCTATTCTCTCCACGTTAAGATTATAGATACCCGTCAATT
The DNA here is from genome assembly GCA_032270985.1 of Heliamphora pulchella. Lineage (NCBI taxonomy): Eukaryota > Viridiplantae > Streptophyta > Magnoliopsida > Ericales > Sarraceniaceae > Heliamphora > Heliamphora pulchella. Next base: position 24,629 of record JAULJZ010163410.1, on the reverse strand, counting down.
AAATTAAATTACTGAAAATTACATTTAATCGATTTTTTCTAAAAATCCTTAAGACCTTTCGCTTAACTTATTTGACAAGCCGGATTATAAAATCCTCGTACAGGTTTGGCTTGATCAAAACTTAAAAGTTTTCTTAAAAAGGTATCATCAATCTCGATCACGGGACGTGGGTTTCGTCAATAATTAATATCCACATTATCCAACTCACCAGGATTATGGACCCGTAAAAGAACGCACCTTTTAATGAATCAAATTAACGAACATTAAATAAACGTGTTTAATAATTATTTTGAAATTAAGAGTATAAACACTCATAATAATTACGGTGTGTAAATTAATTTACATAATCAGTATAAAACTAATTACCCCAGCATGGTCCTGTTTAATACACAAAAAGTGTACTAGCACAATGAGTTGGAACAATTGTCAAAACAATTCTCGTTCCCCGTAATCAAGACAATTTACGTACTAAAACATTGTGCTACAGTCGTACCGATAGTGTGTCTAATTTCATCTAAGACTATGAACCAAAATTTATATTCTACAAGAACCAATAATCTGATTTTCTGTGTGTAAGTCAAACTCTACACACCAGATTAAATACTATGTAGAATAAAAGACACCCATGCACAATATTAAATAAATAATAAAACACATACATTGCTCATTAAGATTCTCATAAAATAAAAAAATAATTTTATTAATAAATAAAATTAAATACTAGAACTAAAATCATGATTTTTAGTATACAATCCTGACAAGACACACTTATCTGTCGTGTCCGGACGCCTGTCTGGACAAGATTGCCCAAAAATTCGAAAAACCAATAATCCCCACCTTGGCATGAATTTCTCAACCATCTTAAAGAACTGTTAGTTGCCTCGACTTGCACCTTTTTTACGGATATGGGTGCTCCACCCTCTTTGGTCATTAACAGGAACAAACTTAGACCAAGTCCAAGCAATGCTCGAAGTTGACCCTAGGAAATGGCTTAGTCAGCATTCAAATGCATTCTCATAGTTATGAATCTTTGATAATGAAATATCACCTGAGAATATCCACTCTCAAATCCTGTGATATCGCACAACAATAAGTTTTGTCCTTGTGCTATACACTTGGTTCTTAGCTAGGTGGATGGCTCTTTGACTGTCACAATGTAGCAACACACTATTCTGTACCAACCCGAGTTCACTGATCAAATCCTTTAACCAAACTGCCTATTTCCAAGCTTTGGTTACTGCCACATACTTTACTTTAGTAGTTGATAAAGTAGTTGTATCCTAAAATGTAGACTTCCAATAGATAGGATCACCAACAAGAGTGAACATGAACTCTGTCATGGACCTTTTTGAATCTTAATTCCCTGAGTAGTCGGTGTCAACATAACCTACTACCATTGTTATATTTCTTTCTCTGTCAAACACTATTTACATATCCTGACTTCCTGCCAAATACCTAAAAATCCATTTAACTGCATTCTAATGCTCCTTTCCTGGATTTGCCATGCATCTGCTAACCATATCAACTGCATGAGATATGTCAGATCTTGTGCACACCATTAGGTACATAAGACATCCTACTGCATTTGCATATGGTACTTTTGATATATGATTTGAATCCTCCTCTAAACTCAAACATAATTGAGAAGATAGCTTGAAGTGTGTTGCAAAAGGTGTTCCCATTGGCTTTACATTCTGCATACTGAACTTTTCTAACACTCTCCTCAGATAACCTTTCTGACATAACCATAATTTTTCAACCTTCCTATCACAGTGAATTTCAATACCAAATATCTTTTTACCAACTCCAAGATCCTTTATATCAAATTCACTGCTCAACGTCTTCAATTTAGAAATTTCTTTCTTACTCTTTACAGCCACTAACATGTCATCGACATATAAAGATAACAGGATATGAACCATCAGCAAATATTCTAAAATAAATATAACAGTCATACTCATAGCGCATTTACCCATGCGTAACCATAAATGAATTAATTTGCTTGTACAACTACCTGAGAGAGTACTTCAACTATACAAGGATTTCTTCAATAAGTAGACATGGTTTTCCTTGCCAAGTTCTTTAAAACCTTCAAGCTGCTGCATGTAGATTTGTTCCTTCAAATCTCTGTGAAGAAAAGTGATCTTCACATCAAGCTGTTCTAATTTCATGTCATCCACAGCCACCATTGCAAAAATAACACTGAATGGCATGTGCTTCAAAATTGGTGAAAAAATCTCGTTGTATACCCATTTACAACCACCAGTCTCATTTTATATTTTTCACATTCCTTTTCTGATACTGCTTCTTTTTTCCTGTATACCCATTTACAGCCAACAACTTTCTTATTCTTGGACAATTTTACCAATTCTCAAGTCTTTTTCTTCTGTAGTGAGTCCATCTCTTCTGATATACCTACTAGCCGATTATCTCAGTCAGAGCCGCCTGTAGCATCCCTATAAGATAGAGGATCTCCACTGGCAACTAGTAGAGCGAAACTAACCATATCTTCAAAATCATACCTTAATGGTGCTTTTTGGGTTCGCTTCTCCCTACCTTTAGCCATTATGTAAGACTCGTCTCTCTATTTCGACTACTGTTGACTTGCGTCGCCATCACCTAAATCACTGGGTGAACTGTTCTTATGAGGCTCCACCTCAATTGTGGCTTTCTCTTTGATCTCGCTATCAACTAAACCTTCCTCATATTGATTTAGCATAAATACCTCATCAAACACCACATATCTGCTAACCACATCCTTCTTGAGAACTGGGTTCCATAGTCTATAACCCTTCACACCACTTTTATAGCCAAGAAAGATACACTTTACTCATTTTGGATCTAGGTTAGACCGTTCTCCACTCTGCAGATGCGCATAAGCAAAAAAATCAAAGATTCTCAAATTTTCCAACTCAACTGGCTTACCTGACTACATCTCTTGCGGAATTTTGAAATTGATGGCTAATGACGAGGATCTGTTGATGACGTAGTATGTCATGTTAACCGCCTCTATCCAAATACCTTTGGTAATCCAGCATTCAACCGCATGCATCTGGCCCATTTTGTCACTGTTCGATTCATTCTTTTTGCAACTCCATTTTGCTATAGAGTCCCACTAACTGTCAAATGACTTATGCTTTATGAAATAAATTTATACATTCCTTAAGTAGTCATCAATGAAACTAACAAAGTACCGGACACCACTATGAAAGAAAACTGTAACCGGTCCCCAAATATCTGAATAAACATTGTCTAGAACATCCTTACTGGTATGAAAAGTTGTCTTGAAACTGACCCGGTGATGTTTCCCATACACACAGTACTTGCAAAAATCAATATTGCATGTTTTTACACCTTTTAGCATATTCTTCTTGAAGGGACCAAAATCCTAAGAAACAATAATGATGCTTACGAATCGAATTAAACACAGTGGGGGACGAAGAACAGATAGAAATCGAACTATTCTGTGTAGATTCGTCTAAACGAACGAGGAAACTGCCTGGACAAAACCTGGTACCAAAAAACCCTAGTTTTTCTCCGAACCCCAAAACAGAAACCCAGTACACCCATAAGGCGGAATAGGGATTACTCATGCGTGATCCCTGTGGTTTGATCACGTTTTTGTTCTTGAACTTGAATCCAAAGATCAACATGGCAAATGACTGGCAGTATTTTCTCTACTCAGATCTTCAACTGTATTCCCATACGCCGAACCACGAATTAAGTATGGGCTTAGATCCTTTGTGTTCTCAACTCTACCTGGTTGCTTTTCCCTTTTACTAGCTCTCACAAAATACATGGAATTCGTAAGGAGACTGAATATTTGATGTGATACGCATTTGGCGGTCAGGGTTATAATAGCTTATAAATAGTTTACAACAAGGACCTAAAAAATAAATAAGACATAGGTTTCTAATCTAATTAGAAAAACCCACTTCAACCTAGAAGTAATTTCTTAAAACATAAATTACAAATCATACCACTAAAGAATTGTAATTACACTTTCAGCTTTATTTTCAAAACTGAATTTTTGAGCTCCTATTATTAAATACTTATTATTTTCTCAACGTTAAGATTATAGATACCCGTTGATTAAATTAAATTACTAACAATTATATTTAATCGACCTCTTTTAACATTTTTTAAGACTTTCTACTTGACTTATTTAATACGTCAGATTATAAAATCTACCAACAGAGTTTGACATAATCAAAATATTTAAGCTTTCTTAAACGTAATGTTGTTGTCCAACTCATTGGGATTACAGATCTATAAAAGATCGCAACATTTAATGAATCAAAATAACAAATATTAAATATACATGCTTAATAATTATTTCGAGATTAAGAGTATAAACACTCATAATAACCATGGAGCGTAAATTAATTTATACAGTTAGTATAAAATTAATTACCCTAAAACAGTCCTGTTCAATACACACAAAGTGTACTAACATAATAAGTCAGAACTATAATCGAAACTATACCATTTTTCGTAGTCAAGACAGACCTACTAAAATACTGTGCTATAGCCGTACTGATGGTGTGTCCAATTTCTTCTAAAATTATGAACCAAAAACTTATATTTACAAGAACCGATAATTTGGTCTTCTGTGTGTAAGCCGAACTCTACACACAAGATTAACTACTATGTAGAATAAAAGACACCTATGCACAATATTAAATAAATAATAAAACGCATACATTACTCATCAGATTCTCATTAAAATGGAAAACAGTTTTTATTAATAAATAAAAATATTTCCAAAAATTTAATATATGATTTTTAATATACAATCTTAACATTCTCTTACTTGTATTCAAAGTCATGCTGCCATATATCTAACTTTCATGCCATCTTCGTGACTGTCAAAACTTTTAGCCGGTAAGCTCTTTGTAAAAGGATCTGCAAGATTGGTTGTCGATGCAATCTTGGTCATAGCTACGTCACCTCTCTGTACGATGTCTCGTATCAAGTGATACTTACGCTCGATGTACTTTCCTTTCTTGTGGGTCTTTAGTTCCTTCAAATTCGCAACCACACTGCTATTGTCACAATAAATTATAATAACCAATTGTACTGAAGGTATCACATTTAGATCCAATAAGAAGTTCTTGAGTCAAACGGCTTCCTTGGCTACCTTAGAGGCTGCCAAATATTCGATTTTCATGATGGAATCAACAATGTAGGACAACTTATGGCTCCACACCCCATGGTAAACACATATCCCGAGCCAAAATTTTTGGAATTCTTATCTAACTAAAATTCGAGTCTGTATACCCCAAGGGTACTAGACTATCTGCTTGGTAAACTAATATATAATATCTAATCTTTTTTAGGTACTTGAAAATATGTTTTACCACTATCCAATGCTTCTGCCCTGTATAAGACTAATATCTACTAACCATGCTAATGACAAAACAGATGTCCGATCAAGTGCAAAACATAGTATACATGAGGCTTCCTACTACCGAAGTATAAGGAATCTTATCACGCCCCAAACTCCGAGCTACCCAAAACACCCATAAAGAACACCCAACCCGATATTTCACTCTCAAGATAAGAACATACATGCATTAAATATTAATGCTAACAGGCTTACAACACTTTGTTCCAACACCAAGGACATGAAAAATAAAACAAGATCCAAAAAGAAACAAAATGAAGACTACAGATCTTCCGCCCCAACCGGTTACTCCCGATTAACTTGCGTGATCGCATACACCTAAAAAATATTTCAAATCCCACACCATGAGCCAAAGCTCAGTAGAAACTAGACAAACATGTAATAAAAACTAAACATGCTAGCAGAGTAATATGTATGTTATGACTCGCCCGAGCCTCAAAAGGGTTTCACGTGATTAAAATGTAATGAGAGAGAGACTACAATGCTTCACATGCAATCATCGACTCTCACGAGCTCCGACTCTCACAAGCCCTACACGCAACACCTGGAACCCACACAACGCAACACATGCCACCCTCACCACGCAACACATGCTATCCACACGACGCAACACATACAACCCTCACCACACAACACATGCCCTCCATATGACTCACGTAGCACATGTTACACCTACAAACCGCACAACACACACAACACGCAACCAGTGCAACACATGTATCCTTAGGACCGCATTTTCATCCATCAGATTCCCACACACATGCATCGTCAACTAGAGTTAACGTTTATCGGACCACATTTTCATCCATTGTTTACCAGAGTTAACGCGTATCGGACCACATTTTTGTCCATCGTCAACCACACACACACACATGAATAAAACTAGAGTTTTATATACATAAAGACCACATTTTCGTCTATCAACATGCATGAGTAAAACTAGAGTTTTAAAGTGCACAAAGCCACGTACAAACACTCCATTCCACATAACGACATCACATGCCACATAACTTGTCATCCACAAACCCTAGAGACCAAAAAAAACAACAAACAAAACCCAACCCTGAAGGCTAGCTCCAAACTTCCAAAACCTCAATTTTCACAAACATTTTCCCAAAACACTATCTTTTCCAAAACACGTCATTAAAAAGACCACAGACCCAAACACATCACACACACCACAATGATTAAGTGGCACGATTAACAAACCCATGTCATCCCTGAGGACGACAACATGACAAAAACAAACCCCCAACACCCCAACACCCCAACACCCCCAACCAAACTAACTTTTTCGAACATAAAATGATTTTTTATACATTTTTAAACAGTAAAAACACATACAGTTACACATAGCACCCCTTCAAGACATGAGAGTCTAGGATCCTACCTCGTTAAGTCAAAAACTCGACGCTTCAAAAAATAAACCTCGTCAAAACAAGATTCTATTCGGATGAACGCGTAGCCCTCGGCACATAAAACAAGAATCTATCACCCGATTGCCAAAAACCAAGCCCCAAGCCCACCAAAAACTAGAGAGAAGATAGAGAATATGTATAGAGAGAGAGAGAAGGAGCTTGTAGAACAAAGTTTTGGCTAAAAAATCAAGACATGAGCATCTTATAGATTTTTCCGCCAGGCCACCACTGCTTGAGCGGTCAGGCTCCATTCGAGCGAACCCCTACCGACATAACACTATGCCACACCCCTGCTCGAGCGGGCAGGCCACCGCTCGAGCGGCCGTCGCAAGGAGAAAGCCCGAAGAAAAGGAACAGGGACCGACCCACGAAAGCACAACACACGTACAATCATATCATTCTAAAACAATTAAAACGATAACCAACACGTCGAAAAACACCACAAAAAAAAAAAGGGTCAGAGTCTCACAACTCTACCCCTTTAAAGGAATTTTGTCCCTAAAATTCATCACAAGGTCAAAAGAAAATAACCCCATCGATCGCAATCGACATGGGCATGAGAGGTGGTTAGCCAAACCATTCGTAGGATAAGGTTAAATATGGTCATGTACTCTAAACAACGGCTAACTACCTCTAGACACATGATCCACTAACTCGTCCCAACATCACATCCTCACCAACCGATGTCTCTACACTCAGCATACCATCGATGGAGTCCATCTCCCACTCCACAACAGATGAAATGAAGAAACACAATGCTCCCGTGTCAAAAAAAAACACTAGCTCAAAGTCTGCACACTAAGAAAGTACCTTTGCTCACTGGAGGAATAGCTGCAACATCAGGCACAACCAGTGCCTTGGAAGAACTGAGAACTGTAAGGGCATACACTCTACCCGGTGTCATTCTGGCCTGTCTTCCATAACCTGGGTCTGTCAGCTATTGTACTGACTGAACTGAGGTACCCCCATCTGTAATCCAGGAAGTCTGAACTGCGGGATGCTACAACCGGTAATCTGGTTGACCCTTCACAAACGAGCCCACTGGTGTACCTACCGTACTCGGTGCACTGCCTCCCTGAGGGCAGTTCCTGTGAATATACCCTGGCTGGCCACACCCAAAACAAACTAACGGCTCCCTCCGCTGCGATTGAACTAGCACTGAACTCTAAGATTGCCTCGACTATGGGCAATCCGCCAAACGGTGCCCAGGCTGCCTGCACCGATAACAAATCAACTTCCTCTGCTCTGGCCTTCCAAACGAAGCCACCGGTGGTGTTGGTACAGAAAACTGCTGTGGTAATCCAGACGGCTGAAAACTAGGGCTAGAGGATCTTTGCCTCTTGTTGGAGCGCCCAACTGACTGAGCCTCTGTCCCACCCTGCGGTGCCCTGACCTCCCTAGAACCCCGAATCTCACTCAAAGTATTCTCGATCATTGCTGTCAACTCCACCAGCTTTGTAAAAACACGTAATCTCAATCCTGCCACGCGCTCCCTAATCGCCGGCCTCAGACCCCTCTCAAACCTCCTCGAGCGTAGCTCATCTGTACCCACCAAGTCTGGTGCAAATCGGGACAAACTGGTAAATCTGGCCTCGTACTGCACAATACTTATCGCCCCCTGAGTGAGATCATAGAACTCTTCTCTATACAAGTCCCTCAAAGAAGCCAAAAAGTACTTCTCCATAAAAAATCTCGTGAAAGTTGCCCGCGTATCTAGAATATTTCCACCACTCATGAGCATCCTCTCTCAGCTGAAAAACGACAAAATAAATCCTTAGATTCTCCTCAACTAT
>JAULJZ010163410.1:0-15911 GCA_032270985.1 Heliamphora pulchella | reverse complement strand
GAATATTTCCACCACTCATGAGCATCCTCTCTCAGCTGAAAAACGACAAAATAAATCCTTAGATTCTCCTCAACTATCTGCAACGTATCTAGAATTCGGATCAGAAGCTCCAACCACTCTGTAGCTACTGTAGGGTCAAGATCCCCAGCAAAGGTAGGAGGGTCAAGACGCCTGAATTCTCGCATCGCTATAATCGCCCTCGACTCGGGTTTTTTCTCTCTCTCTCTCTCTCTCTCCCCCTAGCAGTTTCAACCAGCTAACCGATGGAGCCTACCATCGCACGCAGCAACTCTATCGCATCAATCGGTCCTTGGAGAGTATTTGCATCCCCAACATCAGGGATCGGCACATCTCCTTGACCTAAACCACGGCCACGGCCTCGACCATGACCTTGTCCTCTCCGCGTAGACATCACGTCTATATGGAAAGAATACAGAACATAAGCTGTAAGACATCGCACTAACATAAAACCATGTAACCATGCTAGCACTTAGCCACATATGTTCATGGTAAACAAACCCCACATGCTGAGGAGAACCGATAAGAGTGACGCGTCCATTTCGATAACATACTTAGATTCCTTTCCAGAAAACACGTCGGCTAAACGCATTTCTAACTCGGCTTCCAAGCTTGTTAACCCAAACGCCCGAAGGCAAGACATATCAATCCTAAGGTTCAACCCCATGCTCGCATATACACAACATCCTTATGCTCAACACGCTAACACGTTCATGTTATCAAAACATCTAAACACATACAATCAAACACACACAATCAACCTCACAAGGTGATGCACCCTCTTTCCACGGCCCTTAGGTATTCGAACCCAAAGCTCTGATGCTAAGTTGTCATGCCCCAAACTCTAGGCCAACCAAAACACCCATAAATAACACCCAACCCGATGTTTCACTCTCAAGATAAGAACATACATGCATTAAATATTAATGACAACAGGCTTACAACACTTGATTCCAACACCAAGGACATGAAAAACAAAATAAGATCCAAAAAGAAATAAAACAAAGACTACAGATCTTCCGCCCCAACCGGCTACTCCCGATTAACTTGCGTGATCGCATGCACCTGAAAAATATTTCAAATTCCACACCATGAGCCAAAGCTCAGCAGAAACTAGACAAACATGTAATAAAAGCTAAATATGCTAGCAGAGTAATACGTATGTTATGACTTGCCCGAGCCTCAAAAGGGTTTCACGTGATCAAAATGTAATGCAAAAAGATATGAGATTTTTCGACTCACACGAGCATCAAAGGAAAACAATTTGATATATATAGATATATATATACACACACACAATGCTTCACATGCAATCATCGACTCTCACGAGCCCCACACGCAACACCTCGAACCCACACAACGCAACACATGGAACCCTCACCCCGCAACACATGCCATCCACACGATGCAACACATGCAACCCTCACCACGCAACACATGCCATCCACATGATGCAACACATGCAACCCTCACCACACAACACATGCCCTCCATACGACTCACACAGGCCACGCAACATATGCAACACATACAGCCCATGCAGCACACGCTACACCTGCAACCCGCACAATACACACAACACATGCAACCCGTGTAACACACGCAACACATGCATCCTCAGGATCACATTTTTGTCCCTCAAATTCCTACACACATGCATCGTCAACCAGAGTTAACGTTTATCGGACCACATTTACGTCCATTGTTAACCAGAGTTAACGTGTATCAGACCACATTTTTGTTCATCGTCAACCACACACACACACATGAATAAAAGTAGAGTTTTATATACATAAAGACCATATTTCCGTCCATCAACATGCATGAGTAAAACTAGAGTTTTAAAATGCACAAAGCCATGTACAAACACCCCATTCCACATAACGGCATCACATGCCACATAACTCGTCTTCCACAAACCCTAGAGACAAAAAAAAACAACAAACGAAACCCAACCCCGAAGGCTAGCTCCAAACCTCTAAAACCTCAATTTTCACAAACATTTTCACAAAACACAATCTTTTTCAAAACACGTCTTTAAAAAGACCACAGACCCAAACACGTCACACACACCACGATGATTAAGCGCCACAATTAACAAACCCACGTCATCCCCAAGGACGACAACAACATAAAAACAAACCCCCAAGGCCCCAACATGACCAACCAAACCAAATTTTTCGAATATAAAATGACTTTTTATGCATTTTTAAACAATAAAAACACATACAGTTACACGTAGCACCCCTTTAAGACATGAGAGTCTAGGATCCTACCTCGTTGAGTCAAAAATTCGACTCCTCGAAAAGCAAATCTCGACAAAACAAGATTCTGTCCAGATGAACGCGTAGTCCTCGGCACGTAAAATAAGGATCCGCCACCTAATCGCCAAAAACCAAGCCCCGGGTCCACAAAAAACTAGAGAGAAGGTAGAGAATATGTGTGGAGAGAGAGAGAATGAGCTTGTAAAACAAGGTTTTGGCTCAAAAATCAAGACATGAGCTGTCTTATAGATTTTCGCGCCAAGCCACCACCGCTCAAGCGATCAGGCTCCGCTCGAGCGGACCCCTATCGACATAACACTCTACCACACCACCGCTCGAGCAGCCGTCGCTGAGAGAAGACCCGAAGAAAAGGAACAAAGTTCGACCCAGACAAGCACAACACACATGCAAACATGCCATTGTAAAACAATTAAGACGATAACCAACATGTTGAAAAACACCGCAAAAAGGAAACGGGTCAGGGTCTCACAAATTTCCTTCATCTTCTCTATCTCAACAGCTGTCTCAGGACACTGATCCTTAGATAGAGTGATTCCATTCATGAAATAGAGAAACCCTTTCTTAGAATCTTGCATGCTAAAATGAGTAAGGACCATATCAATATAATTGACTTGCGATAAGCCTAACATCTTTTGTCTGCAATCTCGCCAAAGCTTGATTCCTAGTATGTGACTGGTTTCTCTCAAGTATTTCATATCAAACTGGTTTGATAACCATACATTCACTGAAGATAACACCCCCACATCGTTTTCGATGAGCAAGATATCATCCACATAAAGTACTAAAAATACCACCACGCTTCCATCACTCTTCTTATACATATATGACTCGTCAAGACATTGATCAAAATCATAAGACTTCATGGCTTGATCAAATTGAGTATTCCAAAATCTAGATGCCTGCTTAAATCCATAAATAAATCTCGTAAGCTTGACATCATGTGCTCTTGGCCATTTGTTACAAAACCGTCTGGTTGCATCATATAGATGCACTCGTGAAGACTTTCATTAAGAAAAGTTGTCTTAATGCCCATTTTTTAAATTTTGTAATCGAAATGAGCTGCAATGGATAAGAGAATCTAGATAGAGTTTAGCATGGCTACTGGCGAAAAGATTTCCTTATAATTGATCTCCTCTTTTTGAGTGAATCCTTTTGCAATAAGCCTAGCTTTAAAGGTTTTCACCTACCGTCTATTCCTATCTTCTTCTTATAAATCCACTTGCATCCAATGGGTTTTATTCCATCTAGTGGTTCTACAAGATTCTAAACCTGATTAAAGTACATAGACTCCATCTCAAAATTCATAACCATTTAACAAAGTTCTGCGATCATGTCAAAAGACTTTCTCAAGAACATATACCGATCAGGTTGATGAATAACCCTCCCACTACGACGAGGCACGACCTACGTTTTTGTACTAGTAGTGACACGTTTTGGTAGTTCTGAACCCTATGCACTATCATCCACATCTTTTCCTAGTTGTGAAATAAGCATGTTCATGGTAGCATTAAGATCCGGTTCAGAATCTGCACTTGTCTTGATAATCCTCCTACTACAATAAGATAATGGAATATCAGAGACTCGTGGTGCTTCTACTATACTACTGGTATTACCTCTCAGCTCTTCTTGAACAATTCTATTTCTGGTCTTGTGGTTCATTACATAGTCATATTCTAAAAATCGAGTATTGGTACTAACAATGACCTTCTGGTCTTTTGAATTATAAAATAAAGTACCTTTTGTTCTCCCGAAGTAATAACCCATACTCTAGAATTTGATAAAAAAATGAAAGTACGTTTCAAAACGAACAAATTCTTGAACTTAATTTCTTTAAGAAGAGCTAGCTCAACCTTTTAACCTTCTTGGACCCAGGACTCAGAATAGTTTAAGACCAATATTACCATAATATTACAGTTAAAAATTCAAATCTCTAAGTCCAAGTCAAGAAAAATTAAGGGTTACGCCCCAAAAGCCAAGAAATGAACCCACGAGAAATTTTTTCGAAATTCTTTTACAATAAAACAAAAAAAAATTATTATTTAAAAAAATGGAGAATAAGTGGTCGGCCACCTTGCAGTTAGTGCCCAAACTTGCTGGCCAAGTTTGATAGATATACATAGTTATATCTCACCTTTTAACCAAGATTAAGCCTAACTAACCAATGGTTTACCAAGCTTCTTGGAGAAGCTTCACCTTTTATTAAAATCTATAAAAAGAGACCCTCATCTCCCATTCTCCCCCTTGAATTTTTAGCCAACCTAGAGAGGGGAGAGAGAGAGAGAAGAAAAGAAGGAAGAAGAGGACGAAGAAGAAGAAAGTAGGGGTTGCTAAAGCCAAGCTCTTCTAGCATCAATAGCCTAATCCAAACCAAGTAAGTTCTTTTGAATCTAAACCTATCTTTACTCCAAAATCTCTAATCTTGTTGCATGTCAAAAATAAACTCAAATCTAGGCCATGCATGATCGAAGGAAACTAGGTTCTTGAGTTGTGTTCTTCTTCTAAAAATTCTACTTGCTAGACCTCTTTTTGAAAAATCATAACTAAAGCTAGAGGCATCTCTTGAGGTTGAATCTTATTTCTAGAGTTAGGTTTTGAAGTTATATTTCATATAACATCGGTTATAACTATTTTGAGCCGATAAAACTTGAGATATAAATTTTCTACCAAAACATATCAAATCTGGACCAGCCTCTATTGCAGAGGCCAAAACCCTATCTTAAAATGTGATTCAATCTTTGTTCCCTTCATGAACACTGTAGCTAACATATTTTTATATCTACCCACCAACAATGAGCCTTTTTTGGTGAGATTTGATCAATCAAAAGCCCTTTGTAAGTTGTTGTCATCACTTAGTGATGAAAATTTAAATTTGTCCAACCTTTTTGTGAGACCCAAAACCTATATTTTTAATGTTCAATTCAAAACGTGTTCTTCATGAAAAATGTTTGAGACATTTTAGTCTATATGATGTCCAAGAAGCATGCCTTTTAGCCTCTGTTTGGTCCCCCAAGCAATTTTTAAGTTCTCTATTTTCAATGCTGAAATTCACCATCACAAAGTTGAAAAATGCTAACCTACCACATTTTTTAAGAAAGGAAAAATCTTAAATATCTTCTTAAGAACCCAAACAAGAACCCTTCATGAAAGTTTTAGAGGATATCTTGATCTAAAACATATCCAAACATTAGATCATTCGAACCTGTTTTGATACTCCAAACACATTTTCCTCTGTTAGCTTCGTTCGTAGCATTTTCTTAGAGCTACTATAGCACTTTATCTTATGAGGATTAAATCACTTAGAAATGATGAGTTTAAGCTTAAGTGTTCTTCATAAGAGTTGTTGAGAACATTTTAATCTATCTTGTGACCAGAAATCATAGGTTAATTTCAAGTCTAGATGCCTCAAATGTGTGCGACAAACTCTGTTTTAAATGCTAATTTTTTTAAAAGAAAGTGCTGAATATAATCAAGTAATTCCCTAAGCAATTTAAGACTTGAATATATGTTTAGTGACCTTTAGTTTTAAAAAGAAGTATAACCATGATCTTTAAACTGTAGGATATTCAAAAACTCGAATCTTCTTAGTATGTTATAATCCAAAGGGGAAGTATCCTACGTTTATAAACTTTTGTGGTTGCTTGCTAGGCACAGGGGTTTTACCGTCCAAGGTTTGAGTTTTGGCCTGCTAATGAAGGCTTGGTGTTGCACGCTTAAGATAAGTTAAGAGTGCTTAGCTATTATCTTGAACAATATTGTGTGAAATATGTTCTAAAATGTTTTATATTCCTATTTTAAATCATGAGTTGTTGTTGAATAATAGCATGAGACTTTTACATGTCAAGTATGTTGATAATTCAAAAGTACTAATTATACCATTGGAAGGAAGATGTGTGTGATAGATGGATGGGGTTAAAGGTATGTTTTTATCTCTAAAGTGTTAAGTGTTTGCTCCGTGTAAGCTAGTTCAATCACTATTAAGTGATCGCTCTGTGTGAGCTAGCTTAATTGTTCGCTCTATGTGAGCTAGCTTAATTATTGGCTCTGTGTAAGCTAGTTCAATCAATATTAATTGTTTGCTTTGTGTGAGCTAGTTCATTTCTTTGCTCTGTGTGAGCGAATTCAATTGTTCCCTCTGTATGAGCTAGTTCAATCATTATTAAGTGTTCGCTCTATGTGAGATAGTTCGATCACTATTTAAGTGTTCACTTTGCATGAGATAGTTCAATCACCATTATGTGTTACCCTAAGCCACTCCTAAGTGTTTGCGTGGTGACTACAGAGTTATGTTAGGAGAACTTAAAATGGGTTGAGATTGTTAAGCGTTATTGTGAGAAATGACAAAATATAGTAGTTGTTAGGTTTTGATATCACCATTTAAAAGTAATTTGGGATAGTTGCTGTAATGCCCTATTTATACCTTTGAGAAATGAGGAAGTTATCTATAACTTACGAGTTTTTCTTCTGATGAAATAAATGCAGTGTTTTCATGTTTTTTTTTTGTTAAAGTATGATGAACAGTCCTTTTTAGATATTTCAATATGTGTTCTTAAAATGATTGTTTTATTTTTATCGTGTTCATTATAATGCTAAGTGCACTCTCTTATAACCTTTGTTTTTGCAAATAATAAGAATGGCTAGAGGTCGGTCCACAACAGTCGTCGTCTTTTTAACTCAAGGGCGAAGTTGAATTTTGTTTTATTTGTTCTTTTGTATAGTTGGTACCTATGAAATAGCTGTGTTGAGAACTATGAACTTTTTGTTTAAAGGTTGTATTGGTTTTAAAGCGGAATAGTATGTAAATTTTTGTTTCTTAACAACTTTAAGTCTTGTCTTTTCTTGAGATCGCTGAGATGTGGCGGAATCATGTCCCACTGCACAGGTTGAGTACCTTGCGAGAGTGGGGTGTGGCACCTCGGATTTCAAACAAAGAAATATGCTTCTATTCTTGGTTCCACCTTATCCATATTTTCTTTCAGCACGTGTGCTAGACTGTCCCATATCCGAACATATCTTAGACTAAGCTTGTGCCCAGTCTATAGTTCTGTGGGAGTAATAGGTACTGACTTAGAAGGTACCAAATTCAGAATGTAAATTACCATTTCTAATACAAATCCCCAAAACAAATCAGGTAATTCTAAATAACTCATCATAGATATTACTATTTCTATAAGAGTTCTATTCATTCTTTCTGCTACACCATTATGCCGTGGAGTGCCCAGTGCAGTCAACTGGGATGTAATTCTTGTCTCTGATAAAAAGTCTCTGAACTCTCCCAAAAGGTACTCACCACCACGGTCAGACCGTAGTATCTTTATACATTTACCTAGATGGTTCTCCATTTTCACCTTAAATTCTTTGAATTTTTTAAAGTATTCAGACTTACGGTGCATCAAATAAATGTACCCATGCTTTGATTAATCGTCAATAAAAGTGATAAAATACTCAAAACCTCATCTAGCTCGAATAGTCACAGGTTCACATAAATCAGAGTGAACTAATTCTAACAGTTCTTTAGCTCTTTAGCCGTTGGCCGAAAAAGGCTCCTGGTCATCTTTCCTTCTAAATAGGATTTACAGACTCGAAATGCCTCCACTTTCAATAATATCAAAGATTTATTTTCGAAAAATCTATTAATCTTTTTTAAATTGAAATGACTTAAGCGTAAGTGCTAAAGATAAGTTTAGTTCATGTTAGAAGGTTCTTTTCTCTTAATGGTAAATTAGAAGTGTTATTCAATTCATTCAGCTACAATGTTGAAGAGATAGGATTAATAATATACAAATCATCTACCAATGTACCAGAACAAATAAAATATGTTATCCATAATAACCACAAAGTTATTAAAATAAATAAAATATGCGTCTTTAACCAATCTAGAAACTAAGATTAAATTCCTTCTAATGGAAGATATTTAAAGATAATCATTAAAAATTAAAATTTTATTTATACTAAAACTGAGAATGGCATCTTATATTACAACTGCTGCCACCCTTATATTATTGTCCATGTGCAGGTAAATCTCCCTATCATTGAGCTGTGTGGTTTTCTAGAACCCTTGCAAAGAATTACATACATGATTAGTGGCTCACGTATCTACACACCAGGTACTGATAGATAATACCGCTAAACATCTTTCAACAACCAGTGAATAGAAATTACCTGGATTGTTTAGCTTGCCAAGATAAACTGGACATTACTTCTTCTAGTACCCTGTTTAGTTGCAGTGAAAATATTTGTCTTTTAGCTTTTTCA
Organism: Heliamphora pulchella; assembly: GCA_032270985.1. Taxonomy (NCBI): domain Eukaryota; kingdom Viridiplantae; phylum Streptophyta; class Magnoliopsida; order Ericales; family Sarraceniaceae; genus Heliamphora; species Heliamphora pulchella. The sequence goes on along the minus strand of JAULJZ010163410.1, from coordinate 7,356 downwards.
CATCGATCCATGACCCACTACCTGCCTTGGAAGCTGTGTCACCCTATTTTTGAACCTTTTTCTTCTTCTTCTTACCTTTCAGCTTAGAAGTAGAACCATTTTCAGCAATAAAGGCATTGATTGGCTTCCTAAGAACACTCTCGGCTGCTTGAAGTTTTTTAAGAAGTTCTGAAATGGAATACTCCAACTGGTTCATGATATAGTTTAGGCAGAACTGCTTAAAACTATCAGGCAGCAATCAGAGTATAATATTGACCAAGGTTTCCTCATTAATCTCAGCTTCAATGATGTCCAGTTCATTTAGAAAACTAATCATCTTCAGAACATGATCCCTAATTGGGGTGCCTTTAGTCATAGCAGTGTTCATCAGGAATTTTATGGCCACGTTCCTAGCTGTACGATTTTGATCCTCAAACATCTCTTTGAGGTTCATAATCATGTCATAGGCACTAGACATAGACTGATGCTAATGTTGCAGTACATTTAATCGAGATGCTAAAATGTAACACCGCACCATCTGATCAACCTTCTGTCACTTTTGATAAGGCCGGGCTTCCTCATCGGTTGCCCCCTCATCAGGCTTAGGTGGACATATCTTTATGAGCACAAACTTATAGTCCTCGACAGTTAACACAATATTCAGATTTCTTTTCCAGTTAATATAATTAGAACCAGTTAGTTTATTCTCTTTTAGTATTGTCGCAAGAGGATTAAAAGTCATTTTAATATTTGAGAATCACATAATTAAACACCATTAATTATAATAAGCAAAAACTATAACGACCCAGTTTTTAAGTCTCGGGATTAAAAACGTTAAATCAACCGAAACTAGGTTTTTAGATTAGGGGTAGATCGGGAGTAAGAGTCCTGAAGGATTAAGCCTAGAATCGAATCCCGAAATCAAAAATCCTAAAGCATAAAGATATATCTTAATCCAAAAGAACCATCGAATTACCCAAAAAAATCAATAAGACCAAAAAACCCCTAGAACCCCATAAGGGAAAGAAAAATTATAGTTTGGTACAAAACAAAAACAAAATTTAAAAAATGACCTAATATGAAGACGTGCACAGATAACAAGGCTCTAAGTTCAAGGAAAAGAGAAGTTAAGTGCCAACTCAATAATTAAAAAGAAAATATACGCAAAAACTTAATATTCCATAATTTTTAATAATTGCACGTCTAACCATGAACTTTTGAATAATTACACTTTTAGTCCAAGACACCCAACAATTAATAAATCCATGATAAGCTACGCATCTCTTACGAAAACATCGTAAAATTCTCTCATAATTACTCTAGAAATCATCAACAATCTTAGTTATAAGAAATTACATGCAAGTCTTTCAATTCTCCCTATCTACACGAAAGTCCCTGAGGTAATCCTTATGCCTTCTCTATAATAAAACACTAACTATTGAATAAATATATAAAAGTAGTCGATTTCAAATTACGAGATTAGCAACGAAAATCCACAAAGCTAAAATCTCAAAATTGGACCAGGACGGGAACAAAATACTAAGATTCAAAGTAAAACCTACAGAATATTTAATTCTTTAATACTGAATTCTAGAAACCTAAAATCATAAACAATCATAAAATTACAAGTTAGTCCAACAGGATAGAGAAATTACGAAAAAGACAAACTGAACCGAAGTGTAATTTTTACACAATCTTGTAATCAAATAAGAATGAAACCATATAAAATCATAGAATCAAAATCTTACAACTTGACCCAAGAAAATCATGGATCATAGAAAGATAAGAAATAAGACCCAAATATAAAGTTAAACCCAAATGTTAGAATAAGCCCAATTCCAACAAAGGCCCTAGTAAAAAAAATTCAAAACCCAAACCTTTTAATTAAGCCCAACTAATATAGTTCAAGAATAATTATAATTATAACCTATGAATTTAAGCCCCAAAATAATTTCAAGTATGACCCAAATATGTTAAGCCCAACACATTAGGCCCATGAATATTAAGTCAAGTCCAATCCTAATCAAGCCCAACAAGAATTTAATTCGAACCCAATAAGAATTTAAACCAAGCCCAACAAAATTAAAACATTGTGCCCAAACTTTGACCTAATTACTTAATTAATTAAATTTTGGATTAAAATTGTCACGCCTCAAACTCCGGGCCACGTGAAACACCCATAAACAATCAACCACAACACCCATCCCGAGAATACACTCTCAATACAAACCATACATGCATTGTATATATAAACGCCAAAAGGCATACGATACAAGGCTCCAACGCCAAGAAACATGTAATAGCATACATGATACAAATAGAACCAAAAAGAAAGACTACAGATCTTTCGCCTCTCCGGCAATCCCGAATCAACCAGTGTGACTGGTACCTGAAGAAAATTAAATCCCACATCGTGAGTCAAAGCTCAGCAGATACTAAACAGCACATGTAATATAAGCAAAACATGCTCGATAAACGAAGTGCAGTTTTAGACTCTCTTTTAAATCTTTGAAACAATTTTCACAAGCAAGAGAAAGCGAGGATAATAACCATTTTTGACTCACACGAGCCTCAAAAAAGGTTTAGAAAAAACGGTTTTCATATTGCGATCCATGCGAATCTTAAAAACACTTCAAAATTGGTTTTATTCATCCCATAATGCAGTTCACGCAATCCATGTATCTTTTCAGACTTTCACTGAAAGACCGCTGCCCCCGTCTAATGCAACACATGCCACCCGTGCATGCAACTCGTGCAACCCACGCAACGCACGCAACCCGTGCAACACACATAACGCACGCAACCCGTGCAACCCATGCAACGCACGCAACCCGTGCAACACACTCAACGCAAGGATCTTCTCGGGCTCACACCGAAGGACCACTGCCCTATCTAATACACTTCTCGGGCTTTTACCGAAGGGCCACTGCCCCATCTAACATTTCTTGAACTTTCACCGAAGGACCACCGTCCCAACTATCAATTCTCGGGCTTTCATCGAAGGACCAACATCGGCCCCACATATGTATCTTTACGGACTTTCACCGAGCGACCAACATCTACCCCACATATGCAATTTAAGGTTAGAGTTTTAACCAGTGCAACATGCACGTATAAAATCATACGATCACATAGGACCACATAGGACCACATACCCGTCCTACCACATGCAAGAATAAAACTAATAACAGTTCTATAAGCACAAAAGCATGTATAACCATGACGTTCTACATAAAGACGCCACCCAACCCGATATGATACCACATGCCACGCACAACCGTTATCCGTTACTCGAACGACCCGTCCACAAACCGGGACCCGTCCACGCACTAGGACAACCAACACCTAACCCGAAGGCTAGCACCAAACCTATAAAACCAAGTCTAACTCGAAGGCCAACGCTAAACCCCTCAAACCATGAGGTCACAAAACACCACCCTTCCTCCAAAGGTGTCATGAGCCCAAGCACGCTTCATACCCAACCACGACACACACAACCGTGCCCCAACAACCCACGTCTAACCATACTCGCCACTCCCGAGGACAGCATCTAAACAAACACTCGAGGCCACGCCACGACCCCCGAAACCACAACACAACCAACGAAACTCCAAGAGTGTCCAATAGTATTCTAGTCAATTAATCCCATATATCAATCAACCGAATACCATTGAAACCAATTAAAAGCCAAGAAGCAACCACCAAACCACAAACACAAAACTACCCAGGTTCAGTCGACCGGACCCCAACCTCCAGTCGACTGAAAAATACACTAGAATCTCACAAATGCCCAAACACACTGTTCAGTCGACTGAACTATGGTCCAGTCGACTTAACCCCAAGAACTACGATCCAGTCAACTGAACCTCCAGTTCAGTCGATTGAACTGAGGTAGAAACCACCTCTGAGCTACGGGTTTAACGCCCAAAACCCCGAAACGAAGCCTCCAAAGTCCCATCCAACACCCTCGGACATACACACGCCCAGGCCTAACACCAAGACCACGAAAGAAACACCCGACACCAGTTTCCATCCACCGAAATCGACGAAAAATGGTTTTTAACCCAAAAACTCAACTTTTAAACAAAATCAGATCTACAGCAATCTAACCGTTAAAAACACACACGATTACATGTAGCACCTTTATAAGACATGAGAGTCTAGGATCCTACGTCGGTGAGTTAAAAACTTGACGCCTCGAACCACGTGCAAAATCAAACTTCGCCGAAATAAAATTCTGATCAGATGGATGCATAGACCACGCTACCAATAACAAAGATCGACAGTCTGATCGTCGAAAATTGCGCCCCGGGCCTCCGAGAACTTAGAGAGAAGGCAAAGAGAAAAAAGAAAACTTACTGGAGAAGTTTTGGAAATATCTAACTCCATATATTTATAGGCCTCCAAAATATCTTCTTTTTTATTTTTAAAATTCGCACCGCAACGCGCCACGGCCCCGGGAACCTGCCCTGCATGCATATCTAACCCCGATCATGCATCAAAATACGTAAAAACATGCAAAATCGAAAACATGAAACACTCCTAAAAAAATGCAAAAAAAAAAAAGAAAACGGGTCAGGGTCTTACAAAAATAATACAAAATAGAAAAATAAGCAAAATGATAATATTACCCTTGAATGGTTGGTCATATGGCATGTTTTTCACGTGTCAAGATTTTGCTTATTTATGAAAAGAATACCATGATGACGATTTTAAAAATAAGATTAAATAATTATAGTCAAATCAAATTAAAATTAAAATTATATATATATATATATATATGTTAAAATATAAGAAAATAAGTTAGGAAGAATAAGAATACTACAATATTAAATCAAATCAGGTAAAACTTAGTACACAAAAATTCAAATTTAAGCCAAATTGACACATTGTTGTAAAAGAGATTAATTTAGCCAAATCCTCAACACAAATAATTAAATAGTGACAAAATAATTATGAATCATCAATATAATATACTAATCATAAAATTTATAAATTATATCAATTCCATAGAAAAAGTACCTAAAATTATCCATTAAGACAAATTTTGAGCACTTTTTATTAACAATATAATATAAATACATTATAAAATCATCAATATTTTAATTAAATAATGGGAGATCAGATTTTTGTGGATTTAAAGCCTCAAGGGCTGCCACCACCATCTTCCACTCTCCCACACAATCTCCACCACCTCCCATACAATCAATGGGAGGCTATGCATGTCTTACACCACCCTACATGCCATCATCACCTCCACCACTGCCACCACCACCCTTAGCTATAAAAATCACTCTTCCAAAACCACAAAATTTTGCAAAAAATTTCTAAATGTTAGATAAGTGTGAGTGAGAGAGAGAGAGAGAGAGAGAGAGAAGGAGAATAAAGAGAAGGAAGGAAGGAGAGCACTAAAGTTAAATCCTAGTCTTGCTCCTTAACGTTAGGATTCAATCTCCAAGTAAGTAACTCTCTAATCCTCTCTCTTAACCCCTTTCAAATCTGTCACAAACTCCCCTCACCTCATGCTTAAACAACAAATCAAGAACAAGAACTAAATTGTATGAAAAAGGCGTCGTAGTTAGGATTTAGGGACTGTTCTGAAAATTTTGTGACTTGTTATGTGATTGCATGTTATTATCTTCGAGTTTTATAACTTCTATAATTTCTGAAGTTTTGATGTATAAGTGTATAACACATGCATGCAAAGAAAAATGATCAAAACTTGACACTAAAGTGCTAGGAGGCTAGACCATAAATAGGCCTAAAATTTAAAGTTTTAGAGCTCTCTGCTCCGATTTGTGATTTGAGTGGTCAGAACCCGAGATATAGCCTTTCTACCAAAACATGTCATTTCAGACCAGTCTGTATTACAGAGCTAAAAATCCCATTTTATAACGTGAACTGAGCTTAGTTTCTTCATGAGAGTTGTAACCAACATGTTTATCTAGATACCCACCAAAACGGAGCCCTAGATGTTGAGATTTGAATGATCAAATAACCTATGAAATTCTCTGTTTCTGTTTAATGATTTACAGAACCCTCTGTCACACTTTTGTGTGCAACCAAAAACCTCTGTTTTTAGTGATCTATTTTAAAAGTGATTTTCATAAAAAATGTTGGTAACATGTTAATTTAGTTTCTTGCCAAAAAGCAAACCCAAAAGCCTTAGTATGATACCCAAAATGGTTTTTAAACTTTCTGTTAAAAACTGATTCTGCCGAGTGTTTGACGCCTCCTGAACATATTTTCTAAAATAACTTATTTCTCCAACTTTTGCTAAAGAACTACCCAGAGTACTATTCATGAGACTTGTAGGGAACATGTTGAACTAAAACATATTCAAACTTAAGCTTAGTAAGACCTGATTTGATACCCTAAAATCAAGACTAACTGAGATTTTTTTTTGTAAAAATTTCTGTATAGTGCTGAACCGTTTTCACTTGTGAGTATTAAATCACTTAGTTTCCTTAGGATTAAACCTTAGTGTTCAACATAAAAGTTGTAGACAATACTTTTATTTAAATTGTGACAAAAAACCAGAACCCAACTCTTAAGTCTAGGTACGTCAAAATGCTGCTATAGTTTATAAATTGATGATTAAAAGTTGGCTAATGAAATATTGAGTATATAATGAAGCATGTCTATGTTGTGTGACTTGATTTACATGTTTAGGCTAATCTCAAATTGATGAATAATGATTTAAGGTGAATATATGATAAATAGTAGCCATGCCATGAAATTAGAACCATGTTTTGAAAAGTTGTACTCTATGTTTCAATTGGTTGTACCTAGTGCTTTAGAGACTTGTACATTTGCCATGACTAATGTCATGCCATACTATAAGTAGTTGTACTTCGAGATACATGTTGTACTACCGTGGACATTATCATAATCGCATTCATGATATGTAGGAGTCCATCCTGTATACACCGTTGTGGGTTGGAAATGTTGGGGTTATCGTTCCTTCAGTTTTAAGTTTAGGGCGTCCCTGGTTGCCAGTTCTTATTTTATAAGATATTTTTGGGATGTATTCCCTATTAACACCCTGGGTGCGTCCCCGGTGTATAGAAATTATTTATGATACAAATTGTTGGGCACCATGGGTTCATCGTTAGCATTCTGACTTTCGTATCTTAGACTTTGGGTTGACATTGGCGAAGCCATCACGCTTCTTAAGGTGGGTGACGTTGGCATTGCCCTTGTGTGGCGCTGGGCCCCACGCCGTTGTGAATGAATAAAACAGTTGAGGTATGTGTTGGAGGCAAACTGCCAAGATCATTGATTTGTAAACGATTTTTTGAAAAAATAAAACTAGACGAACAATCGCCGAAACAGGCTCCAGATAAAAACTTTTCGATGTCGAACGATCAAAATAAA